>CAMQGK010000559.1:1050000-1107500 GCA_947000775.1 Pterois miles
AAGCATGTACATCTGGGGAGAGCTGATCTCAGTGCTCTCTCTAATGAAGTAAAGAGACAACTATTCAGTTTGAATGCGACCCACTCATAACTATTGTTTTTTATTTGATTTCCTTCAGGAATTGCTGTAAATATCCCAGAGGGACAAAATCTTGCACACTTCCTTTTTCAGATGTTTTCCACTGGTAATACAGTCTTTGACGTAACAACTAAAATATGCTTTTTTCACTAGGGCCAATTAAGGACAATAGATCAGGAAAAAACGATTTAGAATACAAAGCTGATAATAATCAGCAGCGTATGTGTTTGTGTGTGTCTGGGTCTGGGTGTGGGTGTGATTACTGTATGTTGTGGGGACATGAATCTGTTTACACAGTCACATTGTGGGGACCTGCCTTCCTTTTGAGGACAAAATGTTCGTCCCTATAACATAAAACATTATATATTAGGGTGAAGACTTGGTTTAGGGTTAGGGTAAGGTTAGGTTTAGGTTGAGGTTAAGGTAAGGGTTACGATTAGGCAAGTAAAAGTTGCACTTGTGAAGGGTAAGTGTTAGGATAAGTCTCCAGGAAATGAATGTAAGTCAATGTAATGTCCTCAAAAGTCATGGAAGCACGACCGTGTGTGTGTGCGTGTGTGTGTGTGTGTGTGTGTGTGTGTGTGTGTGTGTGTGTGTGTGTGTGTGTGTGTGTGTGTGTATGTCTGTGTCTGTGTGTATGTGCGTGTGAGTGATGGAGATAGGGGCTGCCTGCCAGTGAGGACTCATTCATGTGTATGTGTGCTTGTTTGTGCATATGAGTACACTTTGTATATGTAAGTGTACTAGTGTGGATTCTGTTTGTGCGTGCATGTCTACTTGTGATTTCAACTATGTGTCCAAGCTGCTGGCACGGATCATTGTTGATGAAATGACAACATCTGGCCACATTGCCAAATCAACAGGGGACGTAAACAGGTTATTTATGACTGACCTGTGATGTTTGTCTTTAGCTTTAGATCAGCTCACACACCCAGTCCATACCATCAGCCACAACTTAAGGCTACCCTATCCTTACTTGTTTCATCATCACCGGCTGCCAGTAAGGATGTCAACACATGCTGTTTGTGTGCCAAAATGTAAAGAGGCTAGAGTCATCCAGGGGTTTCTGGTTGTAGGTCAAAACAAACATTGATTTTGACCTTGTATTTCACCCACTGTTGCCATGTCGCAGCTGGAGCTAGGTGTCCTTGGAATGATGAGTGAGTATTTAGATTCAGTGGAAAGGACAACAGGATTGATCAGAGGCTGTTGTTACGCAGCAGACCCGATCTTTAGCTCTTGCTTTAGTGCAAAACAGAGAGGGTTGTTGCACATGTAGGGCATTTAAATGGATAAACAAGACTAAGGAGGATAAATCCATCTGAGGAAAACAACTTAAGTGATTCACTGGCAATGGTTATAACCCACATGCATAGGTGAATGTTGCAATGTATCATGGATAATCATGTGTGTGACTGACCTTGGTCTGGAGGGTTGGGGTCCCAGGCCGCCCAAAGCTGAACAATGAAGAAAGGTGACCAGCAGATAGTGTAGACCAGCACAATGACCAGGGTCATCCTCACCGTCTTGGACATGGCTTTAGTGATGCTTGGAGGTGGAATGGATGGAGCGGGAGGGCGGGCGTAGTCAAGGGAGCAGCGGGGTGAGCCAGAGGCCAGCTCATAGGACGTGTAGGAGTCCTGGCAATCAGAGCCATTCAGTGTTTGCTGCTGTGTGGGCAATGCTGTTGTCACATGTTCACCACACGAACTGTTATACTGGATAGCGGATGGTGCATAATCGTAACCCTCGCCCACTTGGCTGTTATTGTGAGGGTTGTTATTCACACCCTTTAAGAGCTGCCCTCTGCTGTCCCTACCCCCTCCTCCGGACGCCCGTCTCCCCCTTTCCCTGTCCCTGGCCCGCTCGTCCTCCTTCTTGAAGCTGTGGAAGCGGAAGAAGATCTCATTCTTCTTTAACTCAGCCATCACCATCCTCTCTGATTTCAGGTAGATGTTATTGTGAATCTCTCTGAAGATTCTTATCTGAAAAAAAGGGTTATTATCAAGAATTAGCAGAGTTTTAATATGAGGAAAACAAGACATTCCACATTTCAAAGACCTTAAGGGCCTGAGGATTAAGTTTTATGTGAGAGTGCTACATTCAGATGCTTGTCTTTGCTCTTTGCAGACAACCTTGTTGCGTTTTGGCTTCAACAGTGGCAGGAAATTTGAAACGAACGAAAGAGCAAGAGTGTGTTGGCCTTCGCTATCTGCCATAAACCACTGTCAGACATTTTTATGTAAGGCCGCTACTCCTGCACTCTGTTACAATCAGAGAAGCTCCCATAAAATTTTATTGCAGCAAAATGATCCTTCACGCTTTCCTGAGAAACTAAAACAATCATTTTAAATGGAATAATAATGGGCCATTCATGCTTGTAGCTATTTTTAGTTGTTCTTTCTTTCTTTTTTTAATTGATTTTAAGGTTTCATTGCTCTTCTGCCACCTTTTAAAAACAGCTTTATGAGGGGCATGATTTAGACACTGCAAGCTTTTAGAATTACTTCCCTCTGCAAAAACATCATACTGCTGAAAAGGTGTCCAAGGAGGCCTCTCGATTTGAAATCCGATAATGAAAAAAGGTCAGGGGTTCTATGTTTGGCTGAGATTTGGTACATTCCACTTCCTGGCGGGAGGTTCTCAGAGTGGACAGATTTTCAGAGCAGCCGTCTCAGCGGTGGTTCTCCAAGTGCTGTGTTAATTAGGGGAAAGAGCTGGACCCTGGAAATATCTCTCCCTAAATAGAGCAGCAGGGCTGATGGGAGGCGGCCCGGAATGCCTATCCACCATGGGATGCTACATAACACCAACCACAGTCCCCAACGGGTTATCGAACAATGCCTGCCAAACGCACCCGCCATGAAAGCAAAACAGAATTTCATTCATGCCACTTAGTTCATTATTGCCTTCAGCGTGTAATCCTATCAATGGAGTCTGTGGGTAGTGCAGAGATTGAGAGCCAAGCCATTATAACCAGTATTACCTGACAGATGGTGATGATGAGGGCGGGCAGGACGAAGACGGCCACGGTCATCCAGGTGACGTAGGCCTTCAGTCCCCACAGCTCAGCAAAGTGACCCCAGCACTCAAACTCTCCAGGTGCTACTTCTGAGCGAGAGAAGATGAAGACCTGACAGACCAAACAGAAGGAGGGTGGTCAGCTCGCCCGCAGATATGACTGTCAGCTTCCTCTTCCATTAGCTGAACTGTAATGACCTCACTGAGCTAAAAATAGTACAACATCTTGAGTTCTACTGTAGAAATCCGGGTGTGAACACCCGCTGAGTTCTCATTTCCTATTGCACCATGTGTTTTTGTGTGTGTATGTTCATCCCTCCCTACCTGCGGTATACTGAGGACTAGTGCCAAGCCCCAGGCCACCATGACAGGGGTGTTCCAGCGGGACATTGATCCCCCACGGTAGGCTTGCAACGGGCAACAGATGGCCTGGTGTCGGTCTACCGTCATGGCAACTATCATATAGGAGGAAGCAAACATGCCCACAATCTGCAAGTACTTGATAGACCGGCAGAGAAAGTCGGGCCCCTGGAACCTCTCTGTGATATCCCATATTAGCTGGGGAAGAACCTGGACACACACAAAAAAGAGACAGTTATTTAAATATGAAAGTGCTTCCTAAAATAGTAGAGCTTTGTTCCTTGTTTGGCCTTCAGAAATGTAGAAGAGAAACACTAAAGGGCATGTGTGGTGATATTCTGTATTTTTCTTATTATCAACTTATCCCATGAAAAGACCAAAACCACTAACAAGTATTGCCTGTGAAGCCCAAGCCTGATATGGCCTATCTCTCCCATAGTTGTCCAAAAACTAAAACATTATTGCACTGGGTGATATGCTCCTTCATTACCTTAAACATGGGTAGTGTAGTTTATTTTGACTCAAACCCACATGCTGTACGTTACATACATCCTTCAGCTGTACACACTCTCTATAGCAGTTGTTCTCAACCTTTTTTTGGGGGGGCGGCAGTAGCTCTGTAGGGAGTTGGCTTGGGAACCGGAGGGTCACCGGTTCAAGTCCCGACATGGACCAAAAACTGAGTGTGAACTGGTAGCTGGAGAGGTGCCAGTTTACCTCTTGGGCACTGCCGAGGTGCCCCTGAGCAAGGCACCAAACCCCCAACTGCTCGGGGCGCTTGTCAGGAGCAGCCCCCTCACTCTGACGTCTCTCCATTAATGCATGTATGTGTGTTTCAGGTCTGCATGTACCATGTATGAGTTTAACAGAGTGTAAATTGAATTTCCCCATTGTTGGACTAATAAAGGTAGATCTTCTTCTTCTTCTTCTTTTCATGTCAAGGACCCCTAAATTGATACACATTAGGTCACAGACCCTCATTTGATAAGCTTTCCCTTCACAGACCTCTACTGAAAAAGATGTTGGTTGTTAGATAAGATTAGACCAGAGTACTATTGTTGTGAGCTACAGCTGAGGAGGAAGAGAAGCCTATGATGAGAATAGTCACTCTTATGTCTCTTACTCACTGAATTAAATAATGAAAATAAACTATTCCCCGTTTTTCTGGGGACCCCTGAAACTCCCTCAAGGACTACTGGGGGTTCCAGGACCCTGGTTGAGAACCACTGCTCAGTACATAGCACCATGTCATAGACGTTCACTGTACACTGTACATGTGTGTCTGACAGATTTTGATAACTGAATGGATAATTTTGCATGTGATGGCTAAATCAACTTGTCGATCTAGATCAGCAAGTGAATATTGTACAAAGTGTAGACAATTGTACTTAGTCTTTTGCAAACGTGCCAAAACACATGCAATTTGCTTGAATGAATAAGATATTCATGTCAAATTGTTCTGATTTGCTCTTATTATTTTGAAAAAATAATTCCAGTTTGAGAACTGATCCAAAACGAATGATAAAAACTGTAATTTGCTGCTAAAAATAGTCCCCAACAAATATAGTGAATGAGTTAAGGTTTACTCAAGTGGCAGCCAGTCAGAAACCCTTTTTTGCCAAATTACATATCTCAGTAATTTATGAAAATATAATAATTTTACAAATGTTTTCTTTTTCTAAAAGAAATGTGTGAACAATTGACAAGTATAATGTGTTCAAATTTAGCAATTTTTCACTTTAAATGACATTCTTTCAGAATAAGGCGTTCCAACCATCCTGGGGAGGCAGAACATCAGGAAAATGCACACCTTGTGTATAGGATCTGGCGTTATCTAGCAGTGAGGTGAGGAGATTGCAACCAACTGAAGCTGCTCCCATATGCCAAGTGCATTGAAGAGCTATGGTGGGCGATGTGAAAACACAAATGTCCCTCTCTAGAGTCATCTGGAGCAGGACCAGTGCATTGAGTGTACGTGTAGGTGAGAAGAGTGATGAAGCATGAGAGAGAGAGATCGGCAGTAACAGGAACGAGTGACGTTATTGACTCCAGCCCAAGCAGAAAAAGTTAACAGTTTGGTTTGTCTGTTGGTTACTGCTGAAACATGGTGGTGACACATGGTGAACTCTGTGGAGAGGTCCCGCTCCCTAACGTTAAACCTCATTTGAATGTTTTTAAGAAAGAACTTTAAAGAAAGACATTGTCTTATATATATATATATATATATATATATATATATATATATATATATATATATATATATATAGAGAGAGAGAGAGAGAGAGAGAGAGAGAGAGAGAGTTTTTACTCCCTCTAATGTCTTTACGTAAGTTACTATTATGTTATTTACATTAACCCCTGGCATATTTTGTGTTTAGTTATTTTATTTATTTTATTTAGTTTGTTTTTATTTATCCTTATACCTTTATATGTGTTGGTTACCTATGCATTGATTTAATTGTTCTTTACATTGTTTACAAATATAATATAAAATCTATTGAGCAGTGAAAGTCAATTGTTCAGTGCCTTGCAGCAAACCTACGCTGCCGCCATTTTGGAAAACGTCCGCCTAACAAGTGCTTTATAAAGATAAAGCAAAATTATTCTGTTGTCATATTGTCATATTCTACCGAAATGGCCTGTGTTGAACAATAAAACATCATAAATGCAATGAGCGTATTCAGTCCAAAATTGGTTGTAAATCAAAAACACGGAGTTTTCGCTCTTTGGTTCTACTGTACTCTTTGGCTGCGGCAGGTCTGCAGCACCCCGGAAGTGATAGCCTGTGTTATTAAATGTTTGCGTTCGCGGACCACAGAGGATCACACAGGGGCTGTGGTCATTGTGGTTATTAGTGGCATCATTGTACCTCGGCACAGTTAACAACAGCGCTTCGGCTCTCATATTTAATGGTTAATCTAAAGCAGCTACACGTCCACGACCTGCGCAGTGGTTGCGCTGGATCTAGCTAACACGCTACATGACGCTAAATGCTAACATGCTAGTGGTCCAGCGGTGACTTCTGTGTTCACTGAGGAGCTTCTACCTCCAGAGGTGTGTGAGGACTTTCTGCTGTTAGAGACTCTTAATTAATCTCTGTTGGGATGGCGGAGCCTCGTTCAGCTCAAAACGGTCTGAATTTGAGGATCGCATTGGGGACTGGACTGGTCATACTGGGACAGGAAGACCAAGCGGACTGGTTATATTCTGGAGCAGAGAAGGTGTACCTGGAGCAGACTGTGGGGACTTCACAGCGCTAAAGACTTGAAGGGTGCCGTTCAAAAAGGTGAGCACAACAACACGCCGCTGAACTGTCCGTAACAGCTAACATACTTTGTTGCCTAGCAACGTAACCGCGTGTTGGCGCTATGCCGTGTTTATAAACCTCAGAGACAGACTGTGGTAGAAACGGCGCAGTCTCACCTTTGCTGTAACGTGTGTATTTCTGGCTGCAGCTGCTGTGGAGTTTATATTCTTTACATGTCCAGTTATCCGCTCTCCCGTTTTGGTGATGTTTTGTTCTACAGTTCCAGGTGCCTTTGTGTCCATAGCTCGTTTTATTTATTATTGGTCATATTTGTTTAGTTGTCTGAGATTTGGCTCCTTTCTGATTAAGTCTACTGAGGAAGACAGTTGTATATTTATAATTTATGATCATTTGAGTAGACTGCAGAGTGCTGGCTTTTTGTTTGGACATAAGGGGTCTTGTTGCTGATGTTGTTCCACTTGATACTTAATGCATTTAATATATTTTGCAGCTAATTTTTTTTTCTAATTTAACAGTACTATAATATGCCCCCCCCCCCAAAAAAAGAAAAAAAAAAGTGCAGTAACATTTACTCAGACTGGATTTTAACCTACGTGCTCTTTATGTGAGTACCTGTTTATACAAGTACTTTTACTTTTGAGTATAATATGTTCCTAGTCTTTTCACCTCTGCATAACACAAACATAAAATAACACCAAGACCTGTGAAATACAGGTGTGACGAGCTGAAGCACCTTGCAGTTCAAAACAGTATAGCGCTGTTTTCAATAACACTTTTATAACTTGTCAGAATGGTCTTTTTGAGGCAGTATAACACTAATCACATTAATAGTACAAATCGGTCACAATGGCAACTAGTTCAAAGAAGTAAATAAAAAACTATTTGCAGTATGTGTCATCTTAAACAGACAACTAACAACAACCAGCTTACTACTCACTAAAAGGCCAGATGTTGCTTCCTGAATTGCATGAGTTACAAACAAATTTGTAAAATGTGGCAAGAAGAAAAGCCTATAATTGTAATTTAATCATAGGTTTCGGGCTAATCTTTGTCATTTTTTAGATCACTGGAAGTGATGAGTCATATTTTTCACATGATCAACAAACTGACTGAAATGTTTTGTTTTGTCCACATTTCAAAGGTATTAAGTTAAATGTCATAGAGGAGTAAAGAAACCAGGAAATAGTCACATTTAAAGCTGGAATCAGAGATTTTTAATTTTTTTCTTAAGAATCGATTATCAAAATAGTTGATGATTAATTTAATGGCTGACTACCAATCCGTTGATTGTTGCAGCTCTAAACTGACCTGAAAGAGGGCCACCACCAGGTCAGCCACACACAGGTTGACCATGAACACGTGCATTGGCGCATTGTGCTTCCTCCTCCGTAGCAGCACCCATAGCACAAAACTGTTCCCCAGGGTTGTGAGAGCCAGCACCACGCCGAGCACTGCGATCTCTGCTCGGGCCAGACCCAGGTCCCTCGTCCGGGGCTGGGGCACGGTGTGAGGCGTGGTGGTGGAACCGTTTTCGAGGAAGATCCCAAAGAAGGATCCCCCACTGTGAGAGCTGTTGAGGGAGTTCAGTTCAGAGACAAACAATGGCGAGGAAGACAAGTTGTTCCTTCCTGTGGTGACCAGAGAGGAGAGGGCTAACCCATCCCAGTCCGTTTCCACACCGATGCTTTCCATTCCTAAAAGACAGATAAAGTGTTAACGTGCGAAATCCAATAAATTATGCTTTATTTAGATGATGCGCAGCACAAAGAAGGTCAACGGGAGTCAAACTGGTCCAGGGTCATAAGACTGTCTCAAAGTCTACCAAGCGTAGATTTGATCAAAACACAAACCGGTTACTTGTTCAGTATTATCACTATATCAGTGTCATGCCTGGCCTCTTTATCGAATTTCCTCTTGTTGTCCTCAAATCTGTCAGCTGAGAAATCATTCCTGATCTTATCACCGAGAGTCCAAATCATAACACACAGGCCTTTTATTTAAGGTACATGACTGATGATGTAAGACGCAGGAATAATCATCACATATTTTCACATTTAATAGCTTCTGTTATGCAATTTGACTGAAAGTAATGAAAGCCAGACACTGTACCAATCAGCCTGTCATGTAAATATTGTTGTATTTTTAGTGCTGTCTCCAATTTTTTAATAAGTGCGTCTGTCTTTCAAAGCTACCAGCTCTGTTTGACGCAAGTCCAGATTGGTTTATTTTCTTTTTTCATATTTTCTCAAGGTTGATTTGACAGCTTTCGCCTCCATCCCACCACTCTTATTCCTTCACCTCCACTCTTCATAATCGCTCTCATCCCATGCTTATCCCCATACATTCCTGCTCTCCTCTGTTTTTGTTCTCCCTCTCTTTATCTCTTCTCTCATACATCCAGTCGTTCTTTTCTCGTCCACCACTCAAACTCTCTCTTGATCTCAATAAAGTATATGTTTATTTTTCGTTGCTTATAAATAAATGGCTCAAAAGAACAGAAAGTTGATAGGAATGAGATGACAATTTAAGAAACAGAGCCATGGGTCGCTGGGGGAAGCCTTGGTCAAATAAACTGCACGTAGGAGAACGTCTGGGAGGAAAAATGAAGGAGGATGAAAGAAGAATGACAAAGAAAGGACAGGAAAAGAAAAAAGAAAATCAGGAAAAAAAGGAAAACAATAGAGTGAAATATTCCTCTAAAGCGAGCTATAATATGGGTGACACCATGTCTTATTTTGACTAATATGCAAGGAGTGGTTAAGTCAACAAGTGTTGCACTGAATTCGTGCTTCAATTTTCACATCTAAAAATAGGGAGTAAAACTGTATTCATAATATTGTGAAATTGAGTATGACTAATAAGACATTACAAGGTTGTTCTCACTACTCCACTGAGAGCTAATGGCCAATTTGCTAGTAATATGGGTGTGTGAGATAACACAGCTGAACATATTGTCAAGCATCTCATGCTGGCTTTGCCAGAGGAATGTATTCAGATGAACGCATGACAAGCCAGGCCAGCTGGATGGGACCTCTCCGCCCAGCATGAAGGTAGCGCCATGAGTGAAAGGAAGGGAATCTGAGCAGAACCATTTCTCTTAAGTCAGACAACGAATCTTTGGTTTTTAAGTGGCAGTCCTTAAAAGGGGACCTATTATGCTTTTCACAGTGGGCTACCTCTGGGTCTGAGAAGTGAAGCCAATGCCGAAATACCTTAAACTTCCGTTCTTTCTAATATCCAGCAGGGGCGGCGGCTCCTCCGGTTGCAAAAAGAAGTCTGATTGTATAGAAGTCTATAAGAAAATGACCCTCTTCTTACTTGATTTATGAGACTAGTAAGCATTGTAAACATGAGTTTATGGTCTCAATCGTTAGTTTCGAGTCTTCTTCAATACAGCATGATGTTCATTTGGTAAATTATGGTCCCATTTAGAGTTAAATAGACTATTAAGCGGCTAAGCGTGTTCATTGTTCGGTTGTACTTAGCTCCACCCTCTAGTGTCACTTCTGGTTGTAAAAACCAAGACGGCAACAACCAAAATATAGAACTTGAGCGTCCAAACGGCAGTCCACAACCCACTGGGTGACGTCACAGTGAATACGTCCACTTCTTATGTACAGTCTATGGTTATTTTCTTTGGCTTAATTTCTGTCATACATACAGTATATTAAGTCCTGAATGGTTTATTTGAGTGAAAACAATGTGCTTTGAGTTTAGCAGTCAGGAGTCTTTTTGTTGCCATTTAGTAAGCAAAAAACAGTGTGAGAAATTTTTACATTTAACTTACTTACTGTCCAAAACCTTAGTATGAAACCAGTAGTATGCAAATTTCATAGTATTTCTGGTGAAATATTACAGTATGCAACGCTGGACCCTATGGCGGAATAAATATCTGTGTTTTTTTGTGTGTTTACAACGGAGAAAAACTGTAATACAGCATTCTTTTCCTGGGACTGTCACCGCAGACATCCTGTTTGTAATACTGCTAATATAGAAATATTGCAATACTTAATTTAATTTAATTTATTTAAATGAAAATCTTCAAGATTGCCACTTTAAGTGAATCCCTGTTGCCCCACCAGTTGATCATAACACTGCCATAAATAGTTTAACTAAGTCTAACTATGTTTTTAGTATTCTGCTCAAATACTGGCCATGTCCAAAGGTTGTTTGGATCAAAGCTAGTAATATTCTTTCTTATTATCTATTCATTATTTTTCCTTTTAAAGTTTTTTTTTTTTCAAATTAGGGGTTTAGACAACGAGGCCTTTTTTCATCGAGGAATCTTCTGGCCTCTCTTTATCAGGACCTGAGGAGCCTTGTGCCCCTCTCTGTAATTACGGCGTAATTCATGAGAGGATTCTTTGTCCTGCTGCGGTCCCTTTTTATAGCCGTGATATAACCTCATTAGGTTGCCTGTATTTGCACTTTTCTGATGTGAGAAATCCTTCTTTTTATAGTGTGCCTCTGTGGAGATAAGGTGTAATGATGTAGGGAGGAGGTAGAAATTAATCCACATAACAGTAAAATTAATATCCCCAAATTGTATTCAATAAAATGAAAAGGATTAATAACTGGTAGGAAAAACCCTCTGTAATGGTGTCAAGACGTGAATGGGGAAGTGTGTCTGTGAGTCATTTCCTCGTGAGCAGAATGATAAAGAACTGTTCCATCTCGAAGTCTTGTTCTGTTTTTCTGAACTCCTGAAGGACACGAAGTATTTCGCCAAATATGCTCGTGCCTCATTTGCATGGCTTGTGCATCCAAGAAATCAAGATGGATTGTCTTCAAATTGCTCAGTGGCTCCACTACAGGAGACCCACGCATAGCTCAAACTTCTCTGGCACCGATGTCTCCTGTCCTCAGAGGAAATTCCTTAAACTGAGGGTACTGCTGGATGAAGTTTATGTATTCCTTTACATACCCCGTCTCTGAAAATAGATTCTGCTTTGCTCTCTCTTTAATATCACCAGCGCACTCCCATCTGTCTGATGGAGTCAATGCAAAGCACAAATTATTCCATCTCTCTGTGCTGCAGACACTGCTTTTAGTAGTTAGTGAAGTACAGTGGCTTCCTCTCTTTACTTTAAGGCTTTCACTTTGATTAATGATGCAGTTGATTCCTCTCTTGCTTTCCTACCGGTGTTCAACCATCCATTTCCCTGTCCTCTCCATCCTGTACCACACACAGGACTAGTGCCGCAGGGATGACAGGAACAGGTAATTAAAAACAAGCAAGAAAACATTATAGCTACCAAGCATTCATGTCTTTCAACATCTTGGTCCTCTTGTCTCGCTGTTCACACATGTTTTGGTCATTCCTGTTGACAAACTACGTCATGTTCCAGCTATGCCGAGATCCAAACACTATCTGTTTGTGTCCAAGTCCTCTTAAACCAAATGGACTTAAAGGATTGTGGCTGGTTTCAGGCAACTAAAACAATTTTGAACAAAAACACATCCTATTCACAGTTTATGGTTGCCATTTTTGTGGATTATTTACAAATGCAGGCTAGCAATTATAGAGTTTTTGAATGTTCTTTATTTTTGTCATTTTTTTTACAGATCCAAACCGCCATTGTTTTTAATTGTTTTCCATATAAAATGAAAATGAATCAGCTGACTTGAAACATATATTGCATAATATGCCACGGTGAAAATCAGAGTTAAAAGAATAGTGTATAGGATCTGGTGGTGTCTAGCAGTGAGGTTGCAGATTACAATTTCTTTGGCTTGCCAAGCGTGGAGTGCTTTAGCGGTCAACACAAAACGCCCCTCTAGAGCCAGTTGTTGTAAGAGTAGAGTGCTTACAGTGTGGGTGTACGTGGTACGTGAGTGGTGAAGCAAGAGAGAGAGAGCAGCGGTGACAGAAGCAAATACCATTATTGACTACAGCTCAAGTAGGAAAAGTTAAGTGTTAGGTTTGTCAGTTCTTGGCTACTGTAGAAAGATGGTTGTCTCTGTGGAGAGGACCCAGTCCTTACGTAGATAGAAATAGATCACGCTAACGAAAACAGGACTATTTCCAAGTTATAACACACTAAAGAAAACATAGTTATGAATATTATATTCCATTTCTAAGAATAGATCTCCCCAGTAGTTACATACTGGTCCGTTAATATCTGTCAGTGTTGCATTATTGTTGCGTGATAACGCACTCTTAACAGATTGATTTAAATTCTGCACTATACTTGGATAAAAATCAATGCAAACTTGATCTGCACTGTGAAGGTTGACATAACAATCTGTTTCTAGGGATTGCCAATAGAGTTTCATATTGTGTGAACGTGAATGGATTCAATAGATGTCTGGAATGGTGCACAAAATACATGCAAATAACACAGAAGCAAGGTATGCAGAATTGGTAGTTGTGATGGAAAGTGTAAAGGATTTGATGCAGATCCACTGTTAAGGTTTGCTCACATAGTCAAATAAGGAATAGCTGTAGAAAACATGAAATGAACACTGACCTTCCTGTCAAAATATTGCCCTTCTCTTGTTCTCTCTGTGCCCATCTCTTGCCCATACTGTATCTCTTTCTCTGTCATGCACAGACTACCTTATTTGCATTAAAGACCCCGACACACCAAGCCAACGGTTGCCTGTCGGACAGTTTAGGCCATTGGTAAGCGTCCGTCGGCCTAGTTTTTGCAGAGTATCTCGCACCATCGACTCTAGTCTGCCCGTGTCTGGCCATGTCTGAGTTTTTTGGGCGATTCAGCATGTTGAACTGGTGGCGGCGCCTGTCGGTGAGAGAAATCTAACTAATCAGCGCACAAGAAGAGAAACGGAAGTGAGGAAAATAAGCAAACAAGTGAAGTCAAAGGAAAAAACACAGAAGGCTCTTCTCATTTTTCATCTTCATCAGATATGATCATTCGTTGTGGATATTTTCACAAGGACATGGCTGTCTGGAATGAATCCAAGTGGACAGTGACATGAAAAAATATTGATGGCATCAGTGGCAGACAAACAGGTGCTTAAACCCTGGGTGTAATAATCCAAACATAATGAAAGCAGCAGCCTTTCCCCACCTGTCCTCTGTGTACACGTCAGTCCCTTGATTAGTTCCCTTTGACCCGGTTTGATCCAGTCTGATTAATGAGGAGCTCTCTGTCCTCATTAGCAGCCCAGTGTACACTTAAACAACCTACCTCTAATTTCCCCCTTTAATCAGCTCTTCTTCCTCTTTTCTGTTTCTTTCCCGCACCTGTTGTTTCCTCTTCCTCAAATTCATCCACCCACTCAGTTTCTCACGTGTCCTCACCAATCAACCATCTCCTGTCAATACGAATCAAAACTGAACAGGAAGGCATTTCTGATTTTCTTATTATGACCAGCTGTGGCAGTGACGCTGGTATTGTTTTCACCTTGTTAGTCATCATAGCAAAATGTGTCCTAGAGAAACCTCCTGTAGCAGGAACTGTTACAGAGGCAGGTTTGAGTACTTTTCCAGGTGTTGACATATCTGTCTGCCTGTATGTCTGTCTGGACAGATTTTGTCATTGCGATGGCATCGTAACCATGCAAGATGCAGTCACGAAACTTTACAGATATGTAGCTGAGATCAAAGTGAAAGTTGAGTTTGAATGGATGTGGTTCCGAGCAAGGCGGGCCAAGTGGCTATCAGTCCAGCCACTTTACGCCCCTGGCCTGATTTGGCATCACAAAACTTTCAGCGCTGTCTGCTACAAAATTATGCTCCCATACAACTAAACTGCATTCTCTGTTACATTTCGAAGAACATTTCTCCAACACCACTTAAGTTGAAGCAATAAAACTTAGGTTTAGTACTTAGGTTAGGTTTAGTAAAAAAAAAAAAAAGTATCACGGTTTGGCTTAAAATGACTTTGTTTCACATGAGACATGAACAGCGGTCTCCAGGGGGAAAACCAGGGGGTAGTTAGACTCATCTAACACCCATCACTTTCTTGCTTGTTATCCTCATCGTACCATGTAACTTTCAATAACTTTACTTTTAGGGCTGTCAGGTATTTGATATCAACATAGGCAAATATGCTACTTTATGCAAATGTATGTATATATCTATTATTGGAAATCAGTTAACACAATTAACACAAAACAATGACAATTATTGTCCAGAAACCCTCACAGGTACTGCATTTAGCATAAAAAAATGTGCTCAAATCATAACATGGCAAACTGCAGCCCAAGAGGCAACAACAGCTGTTAGTGTGCTGACTTGACTATGACTTGCCCCAGACTGCATGTGATTATCCTAAAGTGGGCATGTCTGTAAAGGGGAGACTCGGGGGTACCCAGAGAACCCATTTACATTCACATATCTTGAGATCAGAGGTCAAGGGACATCTTTGAAATGCCAGTTTTTCCTCGCTAAAATGTAGCATAAGTGTGGAGTGTTATTTAACGTCCTTTGCAACAAGCTTTTCTGACATGGTTGATACCGGGGATTCCTCAGGTTTTCTACTTTCATATGATGCCACTATCTTCACTCTAGCTTTAAAACTGAGCCCGCTACAATCTAAGTCAGGAGTTGCATTAATGCCTTAAAGAAATTAGTGCCGTTAAAACAAATTTCCATTAATGCGTTATTATTGTATTTGACAGCCCTAGTTATAATACTACATCACTTTCACTAATGTTGTTATCACACATAACTGTCATTAATGGTCCCTCCATATACTATGTCACCTGCTCTGCGTGCCACTTGTACTACGTCACTTGCTGTGGCCATCTGCAAACTTACTAAAGTATTTGTGATATGTCAAAGATAAATATAATCCAACATCAACAACAACATACGTTTCCTTCCAAATAACAAGTAACTGAGATTGTAGTTTTGTTTTATGGGAATAATATTTTTAGAAGACAGGGCTGGAAACTTTACAGGTGTGTACTTGAGATTAAAATGAAGGTCAAGTATGAAGACAGTGGGTGTGGTCTGATGTTGGTAGGGGATAGGAAGTGCGAAATTGCCCCTTCCACTTAAGGCCGCTGGTCTGATTTGATCCCATCACAAGATGGTGTTTAATTTCTGTTAGACTGAAATTATCATCGTCATTAATAGACATTGGCAGCAGGAAACAGGATTTAAATGACCTGGCCCAAACTGCAAATAAGCAGACTGAAAATAAACATATGAATCAAGCAGTCAAGCACACCATGTGATATACTTGAGCTTTTCTGTTCTTTGCTGCTTTTCTCGGTGTGGCTGGAGACTTTATTTACATACAGATCAATAGATTCTTGCACAATAAAGGTCTGAATGAGTCATGTGGTGCCACACACTGGGCTGTGCAGTGTTTCATCTGCATGATAAAGCAGATATGACCACGCTTTCTTCTTCAAGCCCAGCATATCAGTAAATTAGATCCCCATTGGCGTCCTCGCATGCAGCATATATTCCCCATCTGAAAGAGTCGATTAAATGAGGTGGATACCCTGTTTATGTTTATGCATGTCAATGTGAGAGGGCATAATAGCTTTGCAGTGTAACTAAAATAAAGGGGCATAATTCATTTTATTATTTTGAGCAAATATGTTGATCTTTATATTGCCTGTAATGGTCCAATGATACCAATTATAGTTGTGCTTCATCTTAAATTTAAATAATTCATCATTATGATTATTATGATCAGTGTCTAAAATTAATGGCCAAGGTGACTAGTAGATGAAAACATCCACTGGCCACCCATATTTTTTACAGCTCAAAATAATAAATTGAAACCAGAGCAAAATTTAAAGCAAATTAATTTAAATACCTTGACAGTGTCACCAGGTATAGACTGCCAGAGGTGGGACCAAGTCATTGTTTTGCAAGTCACAAGTAGGTCTCAAGTTTGTGCACCCTAGTGCCAAGTCAAGTCCCAACTCAGGTCTTGAGTCCTAAACAAGCCATATGTGCTCTTCGCTAAAATGTAATGTCATTTTAACAGTAGAGTCACTGGACCCAACTGGTGTTCAGTAACGTAACGTTAGTTCTTCATGGTTTTCTCCTGAAACTTGATTGGATGCTATTGGTTCAAAGTAGAACTGGGGAGTGTAAGATAATCAAATGCAAGTCTCAATTACATTTATCGGAAAGTGAGTCCAGAGTTCAATTTAAAAAACACCACTTTTCAGAGATGTGATTGAGCAATAAGCAACTAAAGATAGAAATTCAGTTTGTTCTGTTTAGTTTTTTTTCCCCCCACAAGTAAGTCATCTTCCCAAACAAATCCAGAAAGGATCTCTGATCAGCTTGTTCAGTTTGGTTATTTCTGCATGAGTGAATATTCTCTTCTTGAGCAAATCAATAAAGGATCTTTGAAAAAGTAAACAAACCCAGCTGAGCCCGCTACCCGCAACATTTCAGCTGCTGCATGGTGCTGGTGCGTGCATGGGGGCGTGCGTGCATGCGTACGTGCGTGTGTTAAACTCCCACACAGAGAGCAGAGGACAGAAGCAGTGCGCTTCTGGTTTTTATAACATGACCAACATGAGTTTGGTAAAAATGTCCCACCAGTGCGGTGGATAGCCTTCAGAGAGTTACTCGCCAAATCTACCTGTATTTGGTGCTTGGTGGGTGTTAATTTCAGACCCTGATTATGATGATCATTGTGGACAATGTGCCCCCTGCCACACATGGTTCCCTACGTAAAGCGTGTGATGGGAGCAGCGGCCCTGTTAGGGGGCACCTGCTGTACCTTTTAATTCATAGCTCTGTATCCATGATTTCTTAAAGTTCTAGCCCACATTGGCAATAAAAGTAAAGTCTGTTATTTTACTGTTAAACAACCCATTAAATGTTAATCATGGGGCCACACCTTATTGCACACACTATTAAAGTCATTATCTACCCGCATTTCAGCTGTGTGTCGGCCGCTGCACGAGTGTTGTAATCGCAAACATCAGCATAAGTCTGTTTCCATAATAGAGCGGCCAGTGGACAGAACTCTGTAGGTCTCGTGCTGAAGAAGAGCTCTTATCAGCACTGATAAAGCCTGTTCACTAGACCACTGAATGTTGTTCTTCTTATGTATCATTAACCAGTACGCTGCCAACAAGCATGTGACACTAAACAGCAATAAAAAAAAAACAAACTTTTGTTCACATCACACAACCGTAATCAGATTATTCCCCCTGAAGAATGGAAACTGCAAGGCAGTGTTACCACATCAGCTAAAACAGGCCTGGACGTTAGCTGATATTCGTGCCACACAATGAAATGATTCCCTCTAAGAGAATTGACCTTGAAAATAACTGTAATGATGATGATGATGATGATGATGATGATTTTTCCTGATGGGGGCTGCAATCAAGGAAGTCTTTTTGTGCATATTATAGATTGTGAACAAAAACAAAAAAGAAGGAAATTGTGTGATTAACGGAAAACAACATTTTTAAAGCGCTTGATACAATCACAGCAATGATTCTGCCAAACAGTAATTTGTTGATTTAACTGACAAGCTAGAAAGATTTCTTTAAAGGTGCTCTATGCGATTGTCAGTGCATTAAACAACAATTGTCAATGTAAAGATATAGATGAATAATGTCTACCTGAGCAGAGAATGAAGTCACTCTCCCTCTGTATGTGCTGTAATGCAAGTTTATTTATTTACATATCCCGGCCAGCTGTGCATGCCTTTATTGTACTGTATGTTCGTGCATGTGAGCGTGCTCCACTGGCTAGCTCACGCTACTCTCGCTGCGGTTACAGATAATAACATTGTCCTGACCAATGGCGCCGTTAAGCGTTACGCCCACCCTCCGGTTTCCCCCCAGGTTAATACTATTAGCTCTGTCAGCATTGTTGCTGTTGTTTTCACTGTTACCACCGTTAGCACCCAGGGCTGGGACGAGTCACCCATGTCGTGATTTGATACTATCACGATACTTGGATGCCAAGTCAATATGTATTGCGATTTTTAAGAACTGCGATTCAATATTGCAATGTATTGCGATTTTTGGTAACTTTTTTAACTCCATATCATGGGAAAAAGTTAAATCGTACACTTCTCGGTACATTTACTTTGGAAAATATCTAAATTAATCCAGTAAGAATGTTTGATTTTCATCATGTATGTAGTCAAAAATGTGCTGAAGTTAAATATATCAGTCATTGTCAGACATTATTTAATACATTTTTTTCTTGCAACTTAAAAATCAAAGAATAAAGACTTCCTTCACAAATTAGTGGCATTTTCTTTTTAATTTATAAGGGAAATGTAATGTTTTATACTTCTGACGAGTATAATCCAATCCATCTTATTTCTGTTTATGTATTTTATATATACAGTTCCCTTTTTTAACACCTTATTTTGAAAATCGGCGGTAGTCACACGTGTATACTGCCGCCAACTTCGCCAAGTCGCTGGTTCTCCAGTTAGCTGCGTTCTCCTTATACATCCATGGTCAGCTCCACCAGGGCTGTTTGAATGCATTTAACATAAATGTTGGTATATGGGTGCTCTACAGTTGTAGCATTGTCCCATTTGACCACGGAGATGCAAGTGGCGGCTGGCTTGACCGCACGTTTCTGCAATACGGTAACGTTTGCTGTCCATGACTGAGTTAGCATGCAGATTTAGCCATGATGTCTAGCTCTGCCTTTCCTGCAATGTGTGAAACCTAAAGTGTTTCCATACTTTACTGTCTGTGTATTGTTTACTACATTGGATTTAACATGTGAGCATGCAGGTCGTATCCACGAGGACAGATATGATGCCATGTTATTCTAGACTACAAAAATAAAAACGGTAACTTCCTTTTACCTCAGCATAGAATCAAATGAAGCAAATATATCGATTCTGGCATTAAAAAATCAACGTCAAAATTATAAAAAAAAAAAGTCACGATACATAAGTGAATCTATTTTTTTTTTTCTCCACTCCTATTAGCACCATTGGCTGTGAGCCGCCGGCTCAGCCGTTGCCATGTTGAGAGCCATGCAGAGACAATAGAAATGCTCTCAATCTTTCATTTAGCATCGCTAATTGTGTAATGGCTATTACGCTTGTGGAACCTTCCAAGACTGCTGCGATGGTAGAGATACAGGCTTTCACTGAGAATCGAAGCTTGAAGCTAAAGAGACATTTGTAATTTTCATCCATATATTAAATAATTAGCTAGGTCAGGTTATCAGGTCAAGTCAGACATTTTTGGTTAAATTAATCAATTTCCTTTGAAGACTTGCAGACTTCTGTGAACTGTAAACAACATACAGCCGCTCTGGGACCACAAATCTCCTGTTAATCGTCTAAAGACCGTTGATTTTGAAATAAGGGCAGGACACACACACACACATGCACAAAGAAACATGCATGCACATCAGAGAAGAGCACCCCAAGGTGAGTATTTATACGACTCTGTCGCCTCTCACCTTGTTGTCAGTGCATGGTAAGCTTTCTCACGCGTGTCCTTTTCTCTGTGTGTGTTTCACCCTCGTCTCGATGACTGTGGGACAAAAGCATTAAGAGCCGTCACCATTACAGTCCATTAACATTACATGGGAGAGCAGATCACATGAACGACCTGACTTTGAGGCCCAGAGCTTTTTTTTAATCCACGGAAAAAAAAAACTTAAGAGGACCACATGCATTTTCAATTAAGCAATGCCATAAAATATTTCTAATCAAGTGTAAACCTGTCTCTGCCTAACATGCTGTATATGATAACATATATTATATATGTTAATCAATATTGACAGGAATAGTAGCCTACTGTGAGTATCATTACGTACAAAAATCATTATTATATCAAAAGCGTTATGTACAATATGTAAATTCGTTTGTTAAATGTTCATTTGAAATAAACAGCTGACTATCTCAAACTGTCAGTGTATATATGCTTTACAATCTTCTTTTCAAGCCAGTAATAGTTCAAAATTTTACAAATACCTAGGTGTCATAGTCATGGGTGTGCTTTCCAAAAACAGGTGTACTGGTATAATTTCTAAAAACAATTATGTTATGTTCCTCTTATTTAATATTATTAATTATTAGGTGACACAGATGTTCTGTCTTTTAAAAGATTTTTACGAAAAACAAGACACTGTTTTGTTTAGAACTGCAAATATTAAGGGATTAATTGATTAGTTGTCGGCCATTAAATTAATCGTCAACTATTTTGATAATTGATTTATCAGTTGGGGGAAAAAAAGGTAAAATTCTCTCATTCCAGCTTGTTAATTGTGAATATTTTCTGCTGGACAAAACAAGACATTTGAGGACGTCATCTTGGGCTTTCGGAAACGCTGATTGACATTTCTCACCATTTTCTGACATTTTATCGACAAAACAACAAATAAATGAATTGAGAAGGTAATCGACAATGGCAGCAATCGTTAGTTGCAGCCCTAGATTTGTGAACAGAATAAATGTTACACCAGTCAGAAGAATATTATTAAGGGTACTGATGATGACAGCAAGAAAATTTTGTAATAGTAATAGAAAGTAATAGTCAAAATAATTTACACTGAATCCAGAGCTCAGTGTCGTGTGTCTCCTGTGGACATGAACTTCTGTAGATGTGTATAAAGATGACCCAGATTAATCAGTAAACAAATCACTCAGAAAGGGGACAGCTTTAAGTTCCTACAGACCCCTGGGCTGCAAAGTGTTTTCACTGATTACAGGAGAATTACTGGAGGATTTTAATTTGAAGTAAGCCTATTTGTACTGATATAAGTATTGATATCTCTATAAGTATTCAGATCAAGCAATCACCACAGAGTAAATTTAAGGCACTTACTTGTGATCCACTTGCAGCTGTATGACAAGAAGCGGGCAGAGTTTAACCCAAAACGTTCACATCTTCAATGCTGTCAGTCCGTTCGGTCAATGTGATATCAGCTGACTCCTGAATGAACATGTCTTATCTAAACAAGGTAGTTTTTTTTTTTAATTTTCTGTCAGTGTGACATACAAGTTCTGTGAGCTCCTTTGTGTGCCGCCGGACTGTATTGTTCTTGCTGTGTGGGGAGTTCACAAGTATATGTCAGAGTAATCCATTTGATAGCCATGCGCGTCCCGCCGGCTCCTCGTGCGTCACGTTACGCTCTCGCAATGTGTGCTGCGCCTCTAGCACCACCAGCAGAAATGAATCTGAGCTCAGGCTGCTCCCACCTCTTCCCCTCGCCCCCCCCCCACTATCCCCTCCTCCTCCTGGGTCAAGCAGCCTGTCCTGTAGGGCTGAGGGTGGAGCGTGGAGCAAGGGGTGGAGGGAGGGTGTTATACATACCTATGAAGTGTATGAGAGAGAGAGAGAGAGGGAGAGAGAGAGGGAGAGAGAGAGAGAGAGAGAGAGAGGGAGAGGGAAATAGAGAGAGAGAGAGAGAGAGAGAGCGAGAGGGAGAAGGGTTTGTGCATGTGGTTTATGTGTGTGTGCATGTGCATGTACTGTATATATGCAAGCTTGTTTTGAAGTTTGTACACGTGACAGAGAAACACTTCCCCTCGTTGTAATGATTTATGCCTGATATGAGTCATTGACAGATGCCACTCATGTTTTTATCCCCCATGTTTTGTGCTCTGATGCCCTCCGCCTCCTTTGATGGTGGACAAGTGCCGGTTCACCTCCACCTATCCAGGAATGCCGATCGGCTGAGTCAGCTGGGCCTGCAGCAGGTCACGCCCTTAGTGCACACACACACACACACACACACACACACACACACACACACACACACACACATACACTGCAAAGGATAGCGCAAAGAAAGAAAAAATAGCTGTCTTTCAGTTTTAATGTCACGGCTTTCTGTCTCACGCAAACATGCACATGTGATGGTAAGTAAGGTAATAAAGTTGGCGTGCACGCACGCACAGGTGGACACAATGAGTGAATTCATAAATTCATGCACGTCTCAACTTTGAGCACATCCACACACAACCGACCAAACAGGCAAATGCTGGCAATGGACCTGCATTCATTTTGACAAGTAAATTGCAGCTTCCTCTTAGTTTTTCCCCTAAAAGCTGCAGTTAACACGGAAACTGTGGTTCATTGACATTTCGCAAGTGTTATATCACTCCCATTCAGTGGCCCCCAGCAGCACACACATATACACAAACACACAAACACTCTGCATCTATGCCCACGGGGAACTCAGTCTGTCTAGCCCAAATCATTGATCCTTGGCCAGCAGAGACTGGTTTGTCCCGTGATGTCAGGAAACCTGGCGGTCTTCCTCCAGCAGTGCCGCCAGGTTCACATCAGATGTCTCCCTCAGTCGAACCGTTCTGTCCCGCTACTGAGGAGGTGGGGCTGTAAGCTCCCTGAGAATCACTCTAATGTGATTATCCTGGCTCCTCTGGTCTTAGAGGACATTTTGTCACAAATCAGCAAAATTACTCCAGAAACCACTTTGTTCATTTAGCAGCCACACGTGACTATTGATGAGCAAGAGAAAGGCCATTAGATGGACAATGAATGTGTGACAGAGATAATGAGTGGTTTCCTCAGAGTTATGAACATATGACTTTGTAGAAAACCTGTGCGAAATATTTTATCTGAGATCACATCAGGCCACGTTATATTGCTATTATCTATCATCAGGTAGCATCTCTTGCACATCATGATCAGTTGCAGAGCAGCACTAAAAGGAGACCTTTAAATATCTCAATCCATGACAAACTTTTCCTCAGAGATTTCTGGCTGGACATTCTCCCACATGTTGAGGCTTATTTCCAGCTCATAGCATTGTGCCAGAAATAAAAATGACAGCTGTTTTCCTCTGAGAGCGGGTGTCTTCTGCAAAAGACTTTTCAATGACTCTTCTCAGGAAACTCTTTATTCGAACATAGGTGTTGACAGTCATAAAAAAAAACTTGTATTTAGGTTATACGAATCAGCCGTGTAGTCAAATCAGAGGCCCTGCTCTGCTCTGCCTGGAGAAGAGAAAGATGGAGACGGTCCTGCAAGACGCTGAACCAAATCCAAAAACAGTCACTCAATCAAGTTCACTTTTCCGTCCAAAGTGTTTGGCTTCATCTCCGTCTCTGTCAGAGATCACAAACATGGCTACCATCAAGCTCAACACAGGGAGATGAGGCTTAACCAAATGTTCACTCAGAGGGACAAAAAGTGCAACAGAGCCATTTGTCTTCCTGCAGGACGGCTTGAATTAGGCCAACGTCTCAGGTTAAAGAGTGCACAGAGCAACACCTGGTCTTACAAACTGGCACTGAAAAGTTAGGGAACATCTGAGGGAATCATTAACTGTCAGTCGACCCATGAAAAACAAAGACAGAAGAAGAATTTGGGATTCACCTCATATGAATCCATAACCAGGAAAATATACTGTGGGGAATAAAATGCACTTTTATTTCTATCAAAGGCCCTATTGCTGTTATTATTCCTAGAGCTCCTTTCCATGAAATGCTACAAGCATGAATCACCTTTGCAAGCCTGTCACTAACTGTTAAAAATACACATTTCACCTTTATTTTGGGCACTGAAGTAAGGAACTGTGTGTGTACCACAATAAAATAACACTTCACTTATCGGGTTGCCTCACCTCCCACATACAGTAGCTTCAGTTTTATTTGACGTTTTGACTATCCTCTATCCTCTATCCCTGTATTCTCTGCCTCCAGCACAGCGCAATGAAAACAAAAGGAATTTAGACAGTGGTGAAGAAATTCAAGTTGTAGTGAAAACTGTGCACCGTGTGTTGTGACACATTGTTGTTGTTGTTTTTTTAAATCAAATTCCTAATGCTGTGAGCGTCACAAACAAAACTCCGTTCACCTCCATTATATTTAGATGACTGAGTGCCAAGAGATGGATATCTCAAACACCCGGACAAACAAACAAAACAAACTATTTGCATGTCTAAATACAGCTAGAGATAAGTGATAATTTTTTTTTTTGTATTTAAGATGAACCCACATTTGTAGGTATCAGGCCTGTATTGAATGTAATAGTTGTACTGTGGAGGACTAATCAGTGGGCTACCCTGTTTCTGAAAAGGGAAGCCAATGCAGAAGTGCCTTAAACATGCATTCTTTCTAATAGCCAGCAGGGGGCGACTCCTCTGGTTGCAAAAAGACATCTGATTGTCTGCTGATTGTTAACAAAAAATATTTGCTCTGTCTGCCTGGATTAACAATAGTGATTGACAGTGTGTGTTTGTGCTACGTTAGCAGCTGCTTGCTGCTAGCTTTGCCGGTGGCTTCGTGTCTGCTGTAGCGTAACCTCAGCGAGTTTCCAATAGTGTGTGTGTGTGTGTATGTGTGTATGTGTGTGTGTGGCGGCGGTGAGTGTGAGTTTGTTGGTGACATTAACCCTAGAATACTAACGTTAAAATAAGTCACACTATCACTAACGTTGGGTATATTTTACCCAATACAATATCCTTGATAAAATGCAGTTTTCATCAATTTATGTAAAAGTACAACACTGTATGTCAAATTGTAGTACTCTTCTTTAATTTCAAAATATGCAATATCACATAAATTAAAAAAAAGGTACCATGGCGGACCCTTTAAAAAGGCAGCAAAATTATTGAAAAAACAGGTAATCCTGAACGACACATTTTAGAACAAAAAAACAAATGGAGCTGGGAACTTGTTCTTCGGTCCACTTATTCCTAGGACATGTGGGCCTTGTCTGGTGAAGGCACAGTCTTAAAGTCGTAAAATATGTTACTCTCTATCACTAAAGTCGGGTGAAAATCACCCGAACGCATGCCTCTTGAAAAAAACATAGATGGGAGGAGGGAAACAAACATACAATTAATAACATCAGAAAGCAGCCTGAAGCTACCCAAGGACCCATGAAACTCAGACAATGGCAACACAATGAAAATCACATAACAAGAATTGTGTGGGTGAAAATCACCCGTCGTTAGTGTTCTAGGGTTAAAGCTGATGAACATAGGTATAGCAGACCATGTGTGTACAGTTCATTTGTCGGGGAATGAATGCTACGATACAGTGTTGGAGGCGGGGCTCCATTCATTCCTATGCTCAGTGGTGCAAAATGGGTAGAAGTCTGGGTCTGAAAAAGTAACCAGATCTTCTGGGTCTTACTGGGCCCTAGTACACATGTCTGATATGCCATTCAGTCAGATGACTCAGTCCCAACGTCACGGCTTGCGCTGTCATCACGGTCTGGGTCTCCATAGACATAAACAGAGGAAGAGAAATAACTCTGGAACCAGCCATTAGTGTTTTCAGTCAGTTTTGCAACTTTTAGGACCAAATGATTTAAATGAGGGCTATTAGAGCGTTCATACTGGGGAGTTGATTCACCTCAAAAACAGT
Source organism: Pterois miles (assembly GCA_947000775.1). Lineage (NCBI taxonomy): Eukaryota > Metazoa > Chordata > Actinopteri > Perciformes > Scorpaenidae > Pterois > Pterois miles. The sequence continues at coordinate 1,075,957 of CAMQGK010000559.1, forward strand.
TGTCCTCTGAGTTACAGACGTCTGTTTCTCAGTGTAAGTCTATGAGAAAAAGTCTTTTTGGGCCTAATGGCATCATGTGACGGACACAGAAGTTGCAGTACCACTGTTGGCCACTACGACCATGTTTGGATCAACAACCGGCGGTCTTCCTGGAGGTTTGGCTACAACTCTTCAGCTGGAAGTCTCGAGCCAACTTCCTGTATCTGCGCTGGCTTTCTCTAAAGGTGGATCAACTCTAAATCAAATGTCCTGTGCGATACTAAACTCCACTTTATGAAGTAACGAGAGCTGTGAGGTCAATAAAATAAAGACAGTTTTATTAATGAGGCACTTTGGCAGGATGCAGTGCTGTTGTTGGGATCAAGTTTGTGGTCTAAGAGCCACAAGATCACATAAGGTACGAGCTACAAGCGCTCTGTAAACAAAAGTCCTGCTGTTAGAAAGTGCAGATGTTATGAATGTGTGTCTTGTTTACTTGATGTTCATTTCTAAAGACGGATTGTCCATGACATAATCTGTTTATGAAATTTCAAAGCATTAAGCGTGGCGCGGTGAATTAATTCATCTTATCATAGCAACGCTCTGCATATGGTCACAGTATGATAGCCATAACCACTTTTCATAGAGGAATACTGCTATTATCTCTGCATGCTTTATCATTCTAATAGCTGCAGAAGACAGAGACGAATAAGCTGAATGGCAGACCTGTGACTCCCACTGCCAAGTTGAATGTTAATGGAAGCTTGTGGAGACAGATTCTGGATACAGATGAATCACACATGGATCTTGAAATAATACAAGAAAAGAAATTACACAACAATGCTGTATGAACATGATCCAACTCTTTAGCCAACTACAGCAAGTTGCATATTTTGTGGTACATATATGTGTGAGAGGATAACCAGTAAGACAGGAATAAAGTATGGAGGCTATGTGTGTGTTGGATGTCATACTCTGAGACAGTCAGGGGGATCAGCCCTGATCTAGTTATTTCGAATGGATTAATGAATATTGTCTTTATGAACTCAGCCTTTTTATGATCCTTTGTTTATTTGCTCCGTACGCGCCAACTGTCAAACACACTTTCAAACTGTTTCTGACACACAGAGCACTGTGAGCAACATTTTGCATGTGGCCAAGTGCTGCTGTTGGTTGAAAACTGCCTTTCAACGTCAATATCTTCAGTTTATGAGGAAAGGCTGTCACAAATTTCCTGGCAAAAATATTTAATCACGATTAATTACAAGATTTTCCATAGTTAGTGACGATTATTCACATTTTTATCTGTTCAAATTGTACCGTAAAGGGAGATTTGTCAAGTGTTTAATATTTATCAACATGGGAGTGGGGAAATATGCTGCTTTATGCAAATGTATGTGTATATTTATTATTGGAAATCAATTAACAGCATATAACAATGACAAATATTGTCAAAAATATATCACAGGTACTGCATTTAGCATAAAAAAATATGTTCAAATCATAACATGGCATACTGCAGCCCAATAGGCAAAAACAGCTGTCAGTGTGTCAGTGTGCTGACTAGACTATGACTTGCCCCAAACTGCATGTGATTATCAAAAAGTGGGCATGTCTGTAAAGAGAACACTGGTGGGTAACCAGAGAACCCATTTACATTCACATATCTTGAGGTCAGGGGTCAAGGGACCCCTTTGAATATGGCCATGCCGATTTTTCCTAGACAAATATTTAGGTTAAATGTGGAGCGTTATTTAGCCTCCTTCTCAACACGCTTGTATGACGTGGTTGATACCAGTGGATTCCTTAAGGTTTCTAGTTTCATATGATACCTTCACCATCTAGCTTTAAAGATGAGCCCACTGCAACCTAAGATTGCAAGTTGTGTTAATGCGTTAATGAAATTAGTAGTGTTAAAACAAATTTGCATGAACACATCACTATTGTATTAACTTTGACAGCCCTATTAAATACATCGGGAAGAAATCAGTTGCTAATGGGATTTAGGAAAAAATGGATGGAGTCATTTCTAATTTTAAAGCATATGTGCAGCATCAATATTTACAGTATGCGTACCATACAGTCCTGAGAACTGGTCTCTCCCTGCAGACGGGTCTGGGATACATACGTTTTTCCAGCAGGGTCTTTTTAAACTGTCAAGAATTTAAACCTGTTTTTTTTTCTCATCTGTTTCTACTCTTCTTTGTGGCCCCTCACTTGGCTTATACGTTCAGTTTTTTGTTTTTTTTTCTGCTCAATCTGTCGGAGCCCCCTCACTGCTAGATGGCAATGATGGATTTTCTGTGAGCACAGCAAACATACAAAAGGCTCCGATAAAGGCAGGAAAAAACAACAAAGCAAATATATTGACAGAAAAGAGGAGGCAACAGAAAAGGAACCAGGTAGAGAAGGTGCACAAAAGAGAGGAAAGAAAAAAATGGAGGAAAATCAGCAAAAGATAAGACAGTTAAACAATGACAGGAACTATGTTTTCAGTTGTAAGATGCTTTTTGAAATGTTTAGTTTTGATCCACTACTGAGAGCTGTGTTTTAGGATGTGCCATTTGAACCGCCAATCAAGGGAGGCTGCAACAAAAACAAACTTAGAAAGCTCTCTGCCCCGGGAGTATTTTCCTCCCTGCACACATTATCTGCCCATCCATCCTCCCTGATCATGCATCTCCTCTGTGGCAAACAAAGTGGTTGGGAACAGGAAAAACTGGATCGACTGTAATCCAAGCGTAAAAGATGGATAGAGGGCAGCGGGATGGTGGATATCTGCATCCTGGAAAAAGAAAAACAGACACCATGAGGAGAAATAATTAGAGGGATTAAGTGGAAAGGAAGAGAGCGGAGTAAATTAGAGGAGGAGGAGGAGAGGGGTGTTTAGCGAGGAGAAAAGCAAGAAATGGGAACACTGGTGACGTCACGGTGGAATAAAGTGCACGCTTTGGGAGCATTGTGCCTGTGGAGCCTTGAACGTGATCGCCCAGAGAAAACAGTCTGTTAGCGCAACGTGATGGTTGTGGGAGGCAGTGTGCGTACACAGAGCGTGTACATGAGTGAGTAGCACGGCGTGGAGCTTGTTTCCATACAGATGGAAGTTTGTTTAGAGTAGCGTGAGTGTGAGAAGTGAGTATGCAGATGGAGATGCAGATGTGGTGAATAGCACTCTGTGCGCTTCGGGGGTCTCTGGGATAAACTGGCAGCGTCAAGATGTTTTTTGCCATCCGAATTTCCTCCCACTTTCTCAATGTCAGCCAACAACCCCACTGGATCTGGACTCACAACCTGCAGTTTGTGTGTGTCCGTGTGTGTGTGTGTGCGGCAGAGGATGTAGTATTCAGTATTCATTTACATTATCTGTATATGTGCACATCCACGGTTAAGTTGGACCTGTGTTTCTGTATGTGCGTGCATCTGAATATGTAGAAAGGCAGACTGGTCTCATACACCGTTCGTAGCTATACCTATATAAAGTAATGCACCGTAATTCGTATATATCCCACAAAATCCATTTGCATGCAAGTCACGTGACCCAGGAAATATAAAGAGCAACATGTAGAGAGGAGGTTGGGATGGATAGGTGGGTCAAAAAACACCCAGGAGACCGGTGTTTGTTTGCGTGAAATCAGAAGTTAATCTTGGTGTATTTGTCATGTAACTTTCACACTTAAGTTACCACATTATTTTAACCCAATCCATGGTCTTTTTCTAAACCTAATTAGTAGTTTTTATCGCGTAATTTCTGTGGTTATGTTACGCCACTTTCAGTATTATTTTAACCCAAATCACAATCTCTTCCTAAATCTAAAAGTATTTTTGTTGCCTACACCTAACCAAGGTGTTTCCTGTGAAGACTGAAGTTTATTTTGAAAAGACCGGAGTGGAAATTGACACATGCGTACATGCTGCTGGAATTTTGACTGTTGTATGAAGATACATTGAGAAAGTATTGCACACATTTTTTGGATCCCAGGGTCCCCAAAAACCCTTCGTTTGGTCCTGTTCAATATAACTCTACAGCCAGTAGCTGGTTACCGTAGTTTAGTATATAGAGTGAAAACAGGGGGAAACAGGTAGCCTCACTCCATCCAAAGGCAACAAAATCAAGCTATCAACACCTCTTAAAGCTCAATGTTTAACACATTAATCATGACTGATTAAGATAAGATAGATAAGTTGAATTTTCACCGAGGAATGGGCATAGTGAGTTAAAAAGAACAACTTACTACAGGTGTGAGAAAAGTAAAAAGGATGAGAGGTGATAAGTAAAATAGGAGGGGAAAGTCTTATAATAGTGAGAAATAAATACTGAAAATCACAGCAAGATAAGGTTGAGCATTCATATGTGAAGTTTGCACATGCAATAAATACTGTGCAGTGGGTGCAAGAAATAAATAAATAAAGGTGGGTTTAGCCGTTTGCATATGATAGTAGAAGAGATGAAGACATTAGGCCGTTTTTCCACTGATGCTGGTGTTATAAGTCAGTTTGTAACTGTCCGTAGAGAAAGGGGAGGAGTTATAGAGTCTGATGGCCACAGGGAGAAAAGACCTCCTGTGACGCTCCGTTGAGCATCTCGGTGGTCTCAGTTCGGCTGAAGGTGCTCTGGTGGCTCAGAGTGGATGAGGGGATGAGAGGTGTTGTCTTTGATCTGAGTGCTTCCTCAGCATCCTCTTCTCGACACCTCCGCCAAAGACTCTAGTTCCCTCCCAGGACAGAACCCGCCTTCCTGATGAGCTTGCTGGTTGTTGGCGTCGGCTACCTTCACCCTGCTGCCCAGCCACTAGCGTGAGTGCGCTGGCCCACCGGGTAGACGGGATGGTTTGAGATTGGTTGGTCTCTGGTGTAGTCGCTCAGACCCTTCTTGTGTTTGTGGTTTTTGTCCAGTCCATTTTTTGTGGGTGGCACGAGGTTTTGTTCTCCCGTGTCCACCTCTGTGCCCCTGTGCTGCTGGGTTTGAGTGGTCCTGTGTTTTGTAAACCAGCTTTTGGTTTTTGTTGTTGGTGGGATGTTTGGTCCACCATCCCACACCTGTCCCACTCCTCTGTCTCAGCCTCCTGTTCTGTTGATCAGCCCACTTGGAGAGTGTTGAAACTTTGAGATGGAGGAAGGTGAGTGTGTCTGAAGTCTGAGGTGAAGAGGTGAAGAGGAAAGGAGACAAGATGTTCCCTGAGGGACCCCGTGCTGCCACTATGGTGTCCGACGTGAATTCTGCAGCCTCATCTGTGGCGCCTGTGAGATAGTTGTGTCAGGCCACTAGTGGAGCATCCACCTGCATGTCAGAGCTTGGTCCTAGGAGGGCGGGTCGGACGCTGTTGAAAGCACTGGAGAAGTAAAACATGCTCTCCCTGCTGCCTGCCTCCTCCAGATGGTACAAGCCCTGTTAGAGAAGAGGACGGCGTCTTCCCTAATGCGAGGCTGATGGCGAACTGCGGGGGTCAGTGATGGTCCAGTAGGGAGCGTAGGTGCTTGAAAGACGTCCATTGCTTTCATGAGAAGTAGAGCCCTGGTCTGTGTCTGTGGGTGTTTGGATGCTTTTCTTGGGGAAGGAAAAGGAGGATGTTCCACATAGAGGGGACACATAGCTAGGCTAGGTTGAAGATGTGCCTGAAAACTGCGAAGTGGGTAGCACAGCCCTTAGCACTCTGGGGTGATGCCGTGGGCCTGAGCTTTGCAGGTCTTAGTTGCTGAACTCTTTCTCCTTAGAGTGATGGGAAGGGTGACGGGGGATGAGAAGAGAGAACAGGAGGCTGCTGGTGTTGTGGGGAGATGGTGAGGTGGAGGTGTGAAGTAGAGGGTGGGTAGAATGCTGAGTGAAGGAGGAGGAGGGAGAGAGAGGGGATGGGGTGTGTTAGGGGAGAGGGGGGTGAGTGGGCAGAGGCCATCTCATCAAACCTGTTGAAAAACAGGTTCAGCTCATCTTATGTTGTTTATTAAATGTGAGTGTAAAAATAGCAGTTTGCCGTTTTATGAGGGGTTATGTGACAGACCAAGAAACAGTCATAGCCCCTAAATAAATGGTACATTATTGATTTTACACTTGGGGATTTGTATTAAACAAACACAATATGGCGTGTTCATTTGTGAGCTTTGGAGGTGCTGATATTTGGATTTTTTTTTTATTATTTTTGGACAGCACCAGGCTAGCCAAGAGAACTGGATACAGCGTTGGAGGCGGGCTCCCGTTCTTTCTCATGAAAGTTGCTCAGTGGTGCATGAAGCCAAAATGACTTGATTGCAGAGTGATAAAGTACCAGGATCTTCCGGCGATCTTCCTCATCCACTGGGCCCATAGAGCAGGCGCAGTAGCATTTCCTTTAATCCCACCTCCCAGCCTTCGCTCCAGCCTCGGACTCAGTCTCATTCACATGAATGGAAGAAGGAAAATAGCTCTGGATTCAGCTATTAGCGCATTTTACAACTTTTTTAAAAAAAACGCCCCAAAACCAAGGGGGTGTGGTGGGTTGGGTGGGGGGGTGTTTCTTGGTGTTATGTGGAAAGTCTGTAAAGGCGTTTCCGGTAGGATGGGTCTGGTCGTCGGCCCCCTTGTTTGTTGGTGGGCCTGCCTTTGCAATAATTTGTGCTCTGATGTTGGAAAGTACAGGACTTCCTCCGGTTCAAATTCGTTTTCTGGTGCGTCGTCCTTCCTTTTGTTTAGTGTGCCTGAAGAAGGTTTCTTGGAATGTGTAGCTTCATGGCTGTCCCTCAGGATAGGGCTTGTTCTGTCCTTGATTTCCGAGGCCTTCCAGTTCCGGAGTCATCCAAGGGCCTGCTGGTGGGATAAAGGTAAAAGGTGAAAAGCCGTTGGGCTGAGGGCGGTATGAAATAAGAGAAATGGACATTTGTCCCGTTTCCGCTTGAAAATCCTGGTTCTTGGCTGGTTGAGGTTTCAGGCCTCTGTTGAGGGTGGTAGGGGGTGTCTTTCTTTTCTAAGTGATTGGTGAAGTGTGGATATAAAGTTGGGTGGTCTGTCAATCTTTGGGTCCTCTTGAGAAAAAAATTTAGAAGTGGGCTCCGTTGGCTGTCCTTCTCTAATGGGAGAGCTGGGGTTCTGGTGGATAGCTATACAGGATAAATTTGTTCCCTGCTGGTTCTTTCTAAGGGCCTCGCTCTAATGGTTAAAGGGGTCAATGAAGGAAGTGGAATAAGGGGTAAGGGAGTGGCTTTCTCTGAAATGAATTTGGGGGTTTTATTCCTTGTTGGTGTCTCCCTGGAGTAACTCTGGAAATCGATGAAGGTTTATAAAACCTAGTGCTGCCAAGGGCTGTGTGCCCAGCCAAATCTTTTCTAGGACTTGGGAAGGACTGTGTCTGCCACGTCCCTTGTCTATAAAGAAGGCTTCTCAATAAGAAATTGTCACTGAGGGCACTGTGGGGTCTTTTGCTTAAAAAATGAAGAGAGGAGCTTCTGCTGTTCTTAGTAAGATCACAAGGAATGCTCTCCTGCGTCTAGGCCTGCGCTCTTGCTCTGTCTGCCTGTTGCTGGGATAGTTCGTCTTGCTGTCTGCGTCTGCAATCTGTCCCTGTGTAATGGGGGTTCTGTTCACTTCTCCATGAAATGGTTACTGTGTGGTTTGTCTGGGCTTCTAGTAAGTGGGAAGGGTAGTTGTTCTGGGTTGCCTTCAGTGAATGGTTTGGTCTGTCTGCTGTGTCACTCTCCCTGGGGGGTGAGGGACTGAATGACTGCTTCGTTTGCTTTGGACCGCGTTCTGCAGCACAAACTTTCCCTTGCTATGAATAAGCATAAAATGGGTCTGTCCCTGAGGATGGGGTAGGGAAATCTGGGAAATGCTTTCATGAGGTAACTTGTCTTACTTCCATATAACCTGCGGGGGCTGCATGCCATGGCAAGATGCTGGGCTGTCTCTTCCTCCACCTCCCAGGCAGGTGAGACTGAAAAGGACTGAGAAACGTCTAAAGGTGTGTGGTTTTCCATTAAGTGTCCGTGGCCACAGGAGCCTGTTCTTCAGGAGAAATAATTACTCAGGTTAGGGACATAACAGAGACTAGTGGTTTTGTTTTTCTAACTGGGAAACTGGACGTGTTGGCTGACTCACAAGTTGTAACAAACTCCTGTGCCCTGTCCCCGCTGGTTTCCCTCCCCCCGGACTGGTCTGTTGGTTGTGTGACTAGGGGAGAAAGAGACTGGACCCCACCACTCCCTTCCCCGCTTCCCCCGCTGGGGTCCGGTGTGGTATGGCCCTTGCTCTTGTGTGCCGACACATAGTGTCACCGTCTGCTGCCTGTGCCGTTAGGTTGTGTTCTTTGACCAAATTTCCCTGGGTCAGGTGGGTTGTTCGAGGCTTTCTCAAGAGTCTTCTTTCTGGAGCACTGAAGTTTCCCTGCAGAATGTTTAGGGGTATAAGTTTGCGGGGTTCTCTCCGGGATGTCAAGGTGGAAGGTGGGATAAGAGTCTCGTTTCTCATATTTTTTAAAATTGCCGTCTGCATCTTGAGTGTGGCTGGGTCCATGGCCACAACGCTTCTTGCTTCGTTACAAGGGAATTAGTCGAATGGACAGTTGTGTGGCCATTTATAAAAGTGAGTTTAAAAGTTGTGAGAAAATGTAATATCATAGGTCCTCCACCTCCTGTTTGGCTCTCCGACTGGGTCCACTTGTGATGATGGCTGCTGTGCCTGCCCCCCATGGTGGGAATTGTTGGTTCAGGATGCTGGCTTTGCTGCTGCCTTGCTTTTCTCTCTGCCCTCATTTGAATGATAAAGCTAAATGTTTGGAAGGTTGAAAAAACTTGCCTCTGGGGAGGTAGTTGTGTCACATTGGTGGAAATCTTCTTGGGCGCCCCCTGTGGTCCTCTTCCCTGAAATGTCTGTGCCTGCTGTTGCTGCTGTTGCTGCTGTGTGCTGCTGCTGAGTGCGTGGGTTTTGGAGGCATCTTCCTGTTGTTTCTTTTTTTCTGACAAATGTGAGGTTGGTCGGGTTGAAGTAAAAAATATGAGAAAATCAGATGGGTCAGGTTTTTAAAAAGTGAGAAAAAAAAAAAAAGTGAGATTTTTCAGTGTAGTGGCACAGAAAATGAGGTAAATAACTGAAAAATGAAATAAAGGAGGGAAAATTGGTAAATGAAATCGTCTTAGTTTGCTTGCTCCGCACTCATCCTCTCTGTTGGGCGTCTTTTTTCTGGCATACAAAAAATAAATAACAACAAGCAAGGAGAAAAGGTGGAAAAAAAATACCGTAATATTTAAATAATAAAGTTTAGTTTTTTTGTTGTCCCCAAATAATTTAAATGCTACTCCCGTCATTGCACCAAAAACACCCTCCACTCTCCGGCTTGGTCGCTCCCTGTGAACACCCCGTCTTGCCATTGGTCCCTCCCGCCGTTCGCTTTTCGGGTTTCGCCAGAGCCGCTGGTAGAGATGGAGAGATGGTGAGACGGGTGACTAAATTATTTTACAAATGTAATACAACATATCACAATGTGGAGGTTTCAGCAATACATCAACTCCTCTATTAACTGGCATGGTGATGCAAGAACCTACCATTTAATATATATTAAATTAAAAAATATATTAAACACTGACTCTTCCAAACCGGCCCCTTTCATATTGGGGGGGGGGGGGGGGGGGTGTGGGCCCCCCCCCGGGGGGTTTCCTTTCAAAGGGCGGCGCCCCGTGACACTAATGATTTCAATAAAGGCTATTCAAGTATTTGTACTGGGAAGTTGATTTTAAGAAATGATGAAAAGTCTTTTTGGGCCCATGACGAACACAGAAGTTTTCACTGTTAAGCCACTACGCAAATTTCCTCCAAAGCTTGGAGATCTTCCTGGGGGCTTGGTGTCCCCCCTGTTTCCAAATGCTAAGCTAAATTAGCCAACAGCTGGCGGTAGCTTCATGCTCAACGTGATATCAATCTTCTCATTTCTCCGCCTCTGTTCTATATAAGCTTTTGGATATGTATTTTGCTTTGTATATGTTTTGCATTTATACGTACTATATACACATGTATTGTATCACCCAACATTGACGCTCTGTCTTAATGGCATCTTTTATTAAAGACCTTTTAGTTGATATTGTGCTTACATATTCCTATATAAGTTTGTCTTTGATCACATTACCACAAACACAGCAAACCTGGGGTCAGGTGGTGTTCCAGCAAGGAGTAATAGTTGGCTTCTGGTGCTCCAGGCCAAATATAATCAGGCTGCCACATGTAGTCAGCAGTGTGCTCTGCACTTGATTGATGCAGGCTAAAGGGAGGGTATATACACAATGCACAGGGAGCGGGAAGAGAAGGAGGTCAATAGGAGCCCATTAGCTCAATTTTGCTGCGGGGCCGCCTATAGCAGTTTACTCTGGCCTACATGCGTACCTGCATGTCTTGACAGATTCTTAACAATCAGGAACGGTAGTGTGTGAGGAGAAGAATGACAGTTGAGTCCAGATAACCACCAGATGAGCCGCAGCTGTTTGTTTAGACAGATCTCCTCGGATCCTGGAACATCCCTCTGTAAACACCGAAAGATGGACCGAGTGAGACAGCGTTAAACCAGCTGGACGAGATGGAGGAAGAGTTGCAGCTGGGCAAAAAAATATTGACAATAGAGGTATATCAATTTCACTTAGTCAGACAAAGAGGAAACCAGAGGAGAAAAGCAAGCCTTCCTCTGAAGTGGTATAGCGAACGAAAGCAATATAAACAGTATCAAGGCAAAGTTGGAAATCATCTCTAGACGTTTCACCTAACAAGGACTGAAGGTGGAAGATGGATTGTGGCCCGTATGTGGACACACACGCATAAGCACACAGTTAAAGGTGTTGTGCTTTCTGTCAAAATGAGCATTTGTTTATGTCATATCAAGACACCAGTGTTCCCCATGTGGAAAAGGAATCCAACAAGGTGTGTGTTTGAGTGTTGCTTGCATGTTTCCACTATACCTACTTATCATGTGCAGCTCTACGTGCACGAGAGTGCTGCCTGACGTCACAGTGTTAATGATGATTAGGATGATGGTGTTTATTTATCTGCAGAGGTGGAAAAAGGTAGACGGGGGTTGAATGAGTGCAGTGTCGTTGGCTGCAGAGAGCCAGGAAGAGAGAGGGAGCGAGGAAGAGGGGGAGCGGGGAAGAGGGGTGAATAGATCTCTGTGTGGGGAGCGAGAGAAAAGAGAGCCTCTTGTGGTGTGTTTACACGTCAGTGTAGCTCCTCGTCTGATTGATCGGATCAGTGTGTGGGTGTGTGTCAGAGCAGGTTTCCACATTGAAATACTGGGCTTCCCCATGCTATAATTTAAGTGGGACCATTATGTCTATTATGTACTAAGTGCTATGCAATGATATGCTGCTGCATGTAATTTCATTTGGTAACCCCTTGGTCACTGAAAGTAATGTCTGACTCAGAGGGGGAGTGAATTAAAAGGCTCCCTCCTGGTTATTCCACCATTGTGATTCATGCAACGGGAACCTACAAACCTCCATGTGGCAGCTTAGCTTTACTCTATGCTACTTGGGACTGAGGGAAACCAGTGGTTCCCAGCTTGGGGTCCAGGGTTGGGAACTAAAGCTCACAGAGGGTGCGCCAGGAATTGTCAGCTGCAAGAGTGTCAAAATTAGATTTGCACATGCATAACTAAAATTTTGATAACAGACATAGGGGTTGTTGACATGTTGTGTCTAAAACACATGGAAAACGCTAGCCATGCTGCTTTATCCTTTTATCCAAGGTGCTCCGGAGGTTACGCTATTGTTGTGCCTGCCATTACTAAGGAACCGAAACCTGCATGCCGCGGTGATGATGATGAAGTTGCTTAGCAGGAAGTCGCACTGACTAAACTAAACAAAGACAAGACAAAGACATGGATTTAAAGCTCCGTAAATCCCTCATGGTAAAATTACTGCTCGACTTCTCTGTCAAGTTGGTTTACCTTTCAATCAGAGGTTGTGACATTTTAGGATGGAAAGAGTGACGCAAGTAAAATAGTCCATGGGACAGATTGTAAAGCTGCACTGAAATGGTTAACATTTGCTCCATATATTTAACGTAGACTGATATTTATGGAAGAAAGAAAACATATTTGGCTTTATCCATCTACGCATCTCATGCAAAAGACGCTGCATCTGTACAGCCCCTTACTGAATAAATTATAGAAAAATCTGTATATAAATCTATTTAAAAAGATATATATATTTGCTACTTAGTAGCCCTCATTCTCATTGAACCTGATAATTGTGCACAGTTGCAGATAAAGATCATGCTACAATATTTTAATAGCATAATACAATTTGTAGAATTAGATTTCAGTAGTGGCTGTTTACGATTGTTTCTCATGTTATCTAAACATTTCCAATCACTCCAGTGTTGTAAAGTCTAGATTTATTTTTTTTAAAAAAGATTTTAAAAAATAAAATTTTTTAACTAAGAAAATATTCTGCTTCAATCCCTATTTGTTGGCGTTTAGCCTTTCAAAAACATTTTCACTGTGGTCAAAAACCTATTAGCTCTCCCACTGGCCGCACACACCTGTATTAACCAGGGCAAGAATCTGGCGTATTCGTATCACCATACAGGGGCTATGGAACAATATGTTGTGATACTGTAAGTAATCAACACAAATAAAATCGAAATGAGTGAGAAAGAGTTGACTTTTACATGCAGTCAGAACAGTAGGATCTGTATCTGCATTTATCACAGTCCCTGTAACGTCTAATATCATAGCACTACTTTGAGAGGACTTCTGTCTTTGCAAATTAAATAATGTATTAACTGAGTTCATCTAGTTAGCTTAGATAGTTTTTGAGTATCACAAAACGTAATATTTTGATATTTTCTTACTGTAGGTCTAGCAGCAATCTGACAAATATTACATTACCTTTATTTAACCACAATAACACCAAACGAAAAAAGATGATATAATGTATTTGCATTCGCTGTCGAGACGTCATCATTTTATTGATGTTGACAAAACTCTGTGGTCCAGCCAAAAAAAAGAGAAAAAGAGAGAAATCGTGAGTGAGCTGAGCAGGCGACGGTACTGTGAATGAGAGAAAGAAAAGTTATTTTCTGATTGTTTCACGGCATTATCATCCTAAAGCACAAACAAAAAAACACACAACAGATACTCAGTTTCATTTTCCTCTGCTGCATTTTATTCCTTACATCTAACATGCACCAGTAAATATATGCAGTAGTAAATATCATGGCAGTGAGACAAAATATTTTATTGCAGAGTGTGTTTACTGTTGAGACCACCAGCAGCCCTCATTCCCAGGTCATGTTGCTTTTACATAACACACTAGCAGACTAATTTGCCTTCACGGGTCTTTAGACCGCAGTGGCAATGAACACAACAGTGGACTGAAGGAACCTTTTAGCTCCTTAAAAGTAGTTCTCGGGACTAAGAAGTCCCAGGATCCTTTTGTGGAAACCTGACCTTTGTTTGCTCTATCTGTGTTTTCCTGACCACTTCAATGCAACTGTCCACTATAATCAATCTACTTAATAAGACATGCGTGTTGATAACGAGGGTGTTATCAGGAAACGGCCCCTCGCCAGCAGACACGCTCTGCTCTGCTTTGAAGCACGGTTCAGATAATGTGGGAACAATCGCTGTGAGTCGTGAGCGCAGATCTGAGTGTTTCCTGAGTTTGGAGCAGCCAGGGAGCTGCTTAAATCAGGCTGGTTGTCATTACTCAACAAGCAAAGAGGGGGAGGAGATGGGAAAGGAGGATGGAAACAGACATATGGAGATCACAAGTAGAAAAAGGAGTTTACGTTTTGTTTACAATCTGTTTGGTTGTGTGGTGGACATGATAATAGGACGCAGGAAATGCAGGAAAATTGATGAGGGTGATTTAAAAGTAGGGAGGGGGATGCACACACGCTGACAAACACAAACACAGGTGTAATAGGGCATTCAGGAAGATGGCGTTCATCTCCTGTTACAGCCAATGAAACATTAAGTGTGTCAGTCACAGTAGTGTTTGTGAGGTGTCGGGTTAGTGCTCTTCGCAGAGAGGCCCTCCTTACTGTGTGGGGTGTTTCTGCATGTGTGTGTGTATGTGTAGTCATGTGCATGCAGTTTGTGTTTGTTTAATGAAGCACTCTCATGTGTAAAATGAGTCTTAACACCTGATCTGCCCGACCATGGGTGCTAATCTGATACAGTAACTCTATTAGACCACGTCTAGACACACATGTACGGTCATTTTGTTTGTGCTAACTAAGCGTAGTAATAAAATCATGATCAGCGGTTGGAAGATAAGATAATCAAGGTTCACATCAAACATAGTCTGACGGTGCCAGTCATGTGAAGTATATGATATTCTTCAGTGTGACAGCGTTTCTGGCAGTCTTCCCATTGCTTCTGGAGGAGCGTGACCCTGCAGTTCCCAGGCAGAGGAGACTGTGGAAACCCGGCATCAGTTTGACCATTCAAGCCATAAAAAGATCTCGATGTACCAGTTCTTCCTCTCCTGGGACAGAGGTGTCACTTCGACTTAGGAGTTTGGGATGTTGGAACAAACTGTTTTGTGTCCTGCCGAGCGGCGTGGCAAGCCTTGCATAAGGCGAGTGTACTGGCGACGCAACATGGGTCTCTTTCCTCATCTGCTGCTGGCCTCCTGTGTTTATGATGACAAGGCTGCGACAGGGCATTAATGACGCCGCATCGACCGGCCAGATGGGATGGATGACAAGTTTCAGTGAGTGACAGCAGATTAGCTGCTCTCTCTCTCTCTCACATCCTTCCTGCTGTGATGGACACGTCCTGTGACGCAGTATACCACATTGCAACTTTCACAACTGTACTATATTAAGAGGGGACCATGTAGATTGCTATATGGGGGACTGAGGTGAGGCTCTCACTACAAAGTAAACCATCTCTGGGTGGCCCCTCTTCTTCCTACCTCTTCAGCGGATGTCCTGAGTACAATAGGTCATAATGAGTGTAACATAAACAACCCAGCCTGGCTCATAGGGTCATTTAGCCATCATGCAAGCAATTAGCCTGAATCATTCCATATTTATAAATACAAACCATGTAATTTTAAACATTTTCTCAAGAGTGAGGACATCCTGAGGAAGGACCAAAAGGTCTTGATTAACTTTTTATGGGAGTATATAACACTGAATGGGTGTGAACAAGGGTGTAAGGAGATATATTTAGAGTGCAGTCTTCAGGGAGTTGTTGAGTGGAACGGAGGATTAGGGCTGATTTCTGTATTGTATTTCCATGCAAAATGAGCCAGTGATGATGTAGGGAGTTGACAGGGAATGAAAGGCATCAGTGCTTGGGCTTTGAGATTGTCTTGACTCCCTCTGTCACCGCACGCTCAGTTTCTCTCCCCTATCTTTAAGTCCACCTGCCTACAAACAAATAACTTGTCTGAGGATTTGTTCCACGATTTGGTGTAATCTTTTAACGACTGATATTTTAGTGTTGACCAGTGGGCTACCTTGGGGTTTGAGAAGTGAAGGCAATATGGAAGTGTCTTAAGGCCCTGACACACCAAGCCTACTTTTGGCTGTCGGACAGTTTTTAGTGTTTTTAGCGTGTACCGCACCGTTGACCCTAGTCACCTCTAGTCTGACCATGCATCCATCCATCTTCAACTGCTAATCCCGTTAAGGCTCGCGGGGGGCTGAAGCCGATCTTAGCTGGTATTGGGCGAAGGCAGGATACACCCTGGATAGATTGCCAGTCCATCGCAGGGCTGACACATAAAGAGAGACAACCATTCACACTCACATTCACACCTATGGGCAATTTAGAGTCATCAGTTAAACAAATCAGTGCACGAGAAGAGAAACAGAAATGAGGAAAGCAAGCCGACAAGTAAAGTCAAGAGGAAAAACACAGAAGTCTCTTCTCATTTTTCATCTTCATCTCACCTGATCTTTTCAAGACGCATATTTTCACAATGACATGGCCGTCTGGAGTGAAGCAGTGGTGAGTGAGAGTGGGGTAAAAATAGTTGGCAAATGCTGCATTGTTTCATGTAGTATCATAACAACAGCTTGTATATCCACAGTCCTCAATCTTCTGGTTTCCCCGTTTTGAAAGACAAATACAGACTACAGCAGCCTGCCTGTTATTTCATCTCAGGTGGGCGCAGAACGTACGTGGTAGTTGGCCATCAGATGTAGTCTTTGTGGTGTGTTCAAGTGCAACTTTTTGGCCAAGACAAAGGCTATGTGATGTAAGTGATGATAGTTTGTGATGATAGTTTTTGATGTTTGGTTGGTGTGTCTGGGCCTTAAAACTAGCATTCTAATAGCCAGCAGGGGGCGACTCCTCTGGTTGCAAAAAGTCTGATTGTATAGAAGTCTATGAGAAAATGAGCCTAATTCCCACTTGATTTGTTACCCCAGTAAACATTGTCAATACATTGTGAGTTTATGGTCTCAATCACTAGTTTCAGGTCTTCTTCAATACAGCACGATGTTCATTTTGTAAATTATGGTCCCATTTAGCGTCAAATAGACCATAAAGCAGGGGATGCTTTAGGGCGTGGCTACCTTGTGACTGACAGGTCTCTAACACAGTGTTGTCAGGTTTGGTAGTTGTCTGTGTTTTTGTTTAAACTTTAACCTTTTCACGCTATGTTTTAAGTTCATGAAAGGTAATCATAGCCTTTTTTGGATGCCTAAAATTTATTCATTCAGTGTTTTTCTTTTCTTGTCTTTCTTGAGTTCTTCTTTTCTCTCTTCTGGTTGCAAAAAAACAAGATAGCGAAGGCAAAAATGCTAAAATTGAGGCTTCAGAGCAGTAGTACACAAACCAGTGGGTGACGTCACTGTGACTTCATTCACTTCTTATATACAGTCTATATTTCCCAAATATACTTTTTTAGTAAGTCTACTAATATCAGTGTACGAGGAGTATATTTGAATACGCTTGAAAACGTCTTATTCAGTGTTCAGTTGTGCAGTACAGTCTATGAAATACTGTTGTCAACCAAATTACAAATTTACATAATTTATATTTATGTATGTTTATATTTATTTTAACTGCACTACGTGGTGCCTTTTACATTTACTTATGTAATTTCCCACTTATGTAGTTTATATATACATATTTTATGAGCATTGAAAGATTTTCATTGCCAAAACTGCTTTGCTGGAATTGACAAATTACAAATAAGACCATTGAATCTTGGTGTTGACACACAAAGAGGGTGCAGAAGAAATGTTTGTTGGCCTGTTAGCTGAAATGAGCCAGACCACCGCACATTAAGTACCATGCAGACAAATTGTACACAGCTAAAGTTAGTGCAGGAGCTGAAATGTGGCAAAATAGATGAAGTGCTTCTCCCATGTGAAGAAAACTAAACTGTTATAAAGTGCAACTGAGTAATTGTGTGGAAAATTACAGCATGAGGTAATAGAAAAATCTGTAAAATGAAGCCATATGTTTGACACATAGCGTATCTTCAGCTGGGCTCCGTGCGTTGTTTTTCTAAGATTAGGTAATAGGATGATAGGAAGCCATGGGTAAGAATGGTGGAGGAGCTTTGAAGTGGCTAAAGGGAAGGGGGACAGGCAGGTATGTGCACTTGATGGGCTGCTGAAAGAAACATCAGGTCAGCAGCAGTAAAAGAATGTGAGAAAAAAAAAAATCATATAAGTACCGAACTTTTCTCCTCAGATCCAATAACAACTTGAGGATATGAATGATGAAAATCATATATTTCAAAAGCCAGTCTGTTTATCAGTTTATAATGCCCATACAAGGGCAACATGTCATCAAACCAAGCTCCTTTATTCTGTCTTCATTCCTTCATTATTCTCCAGCTGTTCCATCAGATACTGTCAAAATCAAGATAAAGGAAAAGCAAAAACACTGTTTTCATGTTCAACACTGTTTTAATATTCATTCTCTCTTGATTTATCCAAAGTTTGACTGAGATAAAAGAGGAGATAGGTCGGTCATTGTTAGACTGTGTTTTGCTATTTGCGCCGAGTCACATCAGGTATGTCATTGATTAGCCCGCCTGGAGGCCAGGTGTGTTCCTGTTTCCTCCTTAAAGTCACCCTGTGCTTCCAGTCTGCAGCCTTCCAGTCAGCTCACCAGGATTGAGCAATCCACCCCTCCGACAGTGGAAAGTGAGGTTTTGTTACAACAATGGCACCCCCCCCCTCCACCCACCCAACCTTAGACTTCAGATTTCATCAGGAACCAGACAGCGTTTATTTGGAGCAACGCAGACGAGCCCGCTGCCGAATTGTCACAGTTAATGGAGATATATAATCAAAGCTGCGTTTTCTGGTGGATTTGCAGAAATCTGTTTTCATCAAAACTCTTTAGAGATGCTTCATTTGAGGAGAGTAGGGGAGAGCGCTGCAGATGTTCAAAACAAGGGAGGGAGTCTCAACAGATAGAAATCAGGAAATAGTAGCAGATTATACAGCATGAGACAGAAAAAGAAATACAAGAGAAATAGCTCAGGAGTGTATTTAACAAACTATTAAAGGTACGGTGTGTAGGAATCGGGGATGTGTAGTAGAGGTAAGATCTTAAGCCCGAGCCCGACGGGTCGGGCCCAAAATGTCAATTATTACGTTTGGGTCGGGCCGGGGCTTCTCTCTCGCCAACTTTTTTTTTAATAAATATATATTTATATATTATGTATACTAAAACGATGTATGGATATTAAACTAAGGAATATTTGTTATAAAATAAATAATTTGGATAAAACAGAGAAGGCGCTGTGTGGTAATTGCTATTTAATTAGTAAACAGGAGCCGCTGCTCCTGCTGCTGTTCCTCTCTTACCTCTAACGTGTAGTGGTGTAGTTGCAGTTTGCAACCAACCGAGTCCCCCTTCGCTCACTCCTCCCTCTCCAAAAACCATGGTAACGCTGTTCGCCTCGCTCAGAGGCCATCCTTACCATAGTAACACTACAGCAACAGAAGTCAGACAGCGGTTGGCGGCACCACGGCTTTACACTCGGCAGCTCACGTTACTGCAGTTTCACAAGCATGTCAAAGAACTACGGTGGCCTTCAGGTAATGTAATAATGTGAAATGTTCTCTCTAGTAGAGTTGCTCCGATACTGATAGCGGTATCGGAAATGTGTCAGATACTCCGCAAAATTTGTGATTGGGTAGTGGCGAGAAAAAAAAAAAATCAATGTATTTGTTCATGTTCAAAGGGTTTGACTTGAGCCAGGCCATACAACACAGACAGTAATCATATCAGATCAATACATCTATGGTCAGTAGTAAACAGCTGTTTAATGATAATAATAATACTAATAATAATAACTACTGCATTTATTTATCACACTGGTATCAGATTGGTACTTAGTATTGGCCAATACCACAAGTTCAGTTATCGAAATTGGTATCTGGAAGGAAAATGGTATTGAAACATCACTACTTTCTAGAGCCAGTGTTTGGTTTGTCTCTGGACTACGGTAGAAACATGGCGGACTCTGTAAAGGGTGGCGCCTTCAAATGGGGTCATGTTTACCGTGTTTACGAGTTGGGTCCATATGAACACCCTCCTCATGTCGTATTCACAACGTCGTAAGTGGAAAGTTTTTGAGTTCATGACTTGTGAAGTGTTTGTTGACATTATGAGAAATGGTGGAACCCATGGAAGTTCATTTATCAGTACATAATAAGGTAATATTATACAGTATAATGTAAATTTAGTCATATATTGTTCTTGGTAATTTTATAATATGTCTGAGGAAAATGTTGATATTCCCAACGACCTCATCTTTCTCCTCTGTCATTATGACTTTACATTTCCTGAATTATGTTACCCACTTGCTAGCTTGCTAAGTTGTTTTGGTCTAGACTCGGACAGTAACGTTAATATTGCTGTTGCTTAGCAGCGGTTTTATTCACGACTTAACCACTTGAACAGCATGCATGTCGTGTTCATGACTTCCCATCTCATAAACATGAGTTCACAAGTTACCCGGGCCCTATGTAGATATGAGGGGCTCATCCTAAGCTAAATTAAACTCAATAATTCTTAGTTTCAGGGGATTATACAATAATTAAAACATAGTTATGAATATTATATTACATTTCTGCAAATAGATCCCCCAAAATGTTACGTACTGTTCCTTTAAGTACAAGATATGGACAATGTTACAGTATGGATTGAAGATGATAGAAAAACAAAACATTTAAATGTCACATTTCTCATTTTGAGAGTTTTAAACTGATAGCTCATGTCTTTTAGTATAATATATAGGGCTGTCAGTTTAACGCGTTAATTAGATTAATTAATTACGCTGCAAATTAACGCGCTATAAAACTTAACGCAATTAATCATGAGTGGCAAGTCAATGCGCAAGCATTTTAAATTTGGCCCATTGAGTGACCCGTAGGCTGCAGTGGCGTCACTTCGTACCTGCGCCACTAGTCAAAAGCAGGGTGACTGACAACAGAGATGGACGCGACACAGGAGAGCGAGGCAAGCCCACTCGGACCTGTCACTCGGACTCTGACTCGGACAAGGAGGAGCAGGGGCCTCTAGCCCGCTACAAAGCTGAGCCGTGCATTGGATGCATGAGTGTCCGCTGGAGTGGTGGCAGCTCACGCAGGAGCTGATGAACAGCTGTCCTCTCTTGGCTACCTGGCTACCGCTGCCACGTCTGGGCCATGTGAGAGACTCTTTTCACTCGCAGGTAACATCATTGAAAAGAAGAGGGCAGCCTCACACTCAGACAATGTAAACAAGCTTGTTTGTCTGAGCAACTGTTGTCAGTTCCTGTAACGTTAGCTGACCCTTTTAAAGGAAATGCTGTTGGCATCTTGCTATTGATGTTGCCTTATTTAGAGGCATGTTAAACTATTCATTTTGAATTGCTGTATTGAGTCAGGTTTAGTGTTCATTTTGATTGAGAGTCTGCTTATGTGCCTATTTGAGACTCAGCCTTATTTTATTTCTGAATTTTATTTATTTTATTTAACTGTATTTGTATTGCATTTTTGAGAAATGCACCTGGCCTAATTGGTTTGCTGATTTGCTTTTTCTTTTGAATTTCATTTATAAAGCACACTTAACCAATAAAAATGTGGATTTCAAATCTTCTCTTCTTGGTGTATTCTATTGATTAGTCATGCACTACAATTTTGTAATGTCCTAGAATTCAAATTCTTTATTTGGGGGCTTTTAGCAGGTATGAGATTAAAATGCGATTAATTAGATTAATTAATTACAAATCCTGTAATTAATTAGATTAATGTTTTTAATCGCCTGACAGCACTAATAATATATAATGTTTATTCTCTTAATGGCATGTCAGGCCACAGGTTGGGTCCCGGCCAGGTCAAGGAGATGAACGCTCACAGAGCGCACAGAGCTGAATCATTGGTGGGACTCGAGATTTATTAGATTAAACTACACAAGTGTCACAGGCTTTGTTTTGGCAACCAAGTGAGCACACTGGTGAACACAGAGCTAGAAAGTGGGGGGTTGCCGAGTTGTCCAAGTGCCAGGACGCTCCAATTTCAGGGGAGCAGAGTTGTGATGACATCAGGGCAGTGTAATGCAGGTTGTCATGAGCGCAGCATGCTCGCCTTGATGTAACGTAACTCTGGCAGTGCCACCTGAACTCACAGCAAGGGTGCAGACGGTAAAACATTTAATAGCGTTAGTAATAGAAAGATCGAAAGAGAGAGGGGGAGAAAGCAGGGGGAAATATTGGCAAGCATGGAAGAATGGTTTCAGATGGAACAAATAGCCCATCAATAACCACTCAATCACTGCTTTTACCTCTCCTCCCTCCCTTTTCCCCTCCCCCTTATACATCTGGCCAAAGCGTTGCAGTGACCCGACTGTTTCTCTCTGCTGATGAGAGAAAACATATCGACATTCTCAGAAGACCCAACTAGCAACACAAGCCCACTAATTTATCATAAACATAAAACCAAACCAAAATAGCTCACAAGCCCCCCTCACTCTCACTTTGCCAAGAAGCTTTGAGTGCAGAGGAGAAGGAAAAAATGTGTGTGAGGTAAGGAAAAGTGAGCAAGACAGACAGGGTCCAATTTAGGCACAATGACCCCCCTTAACCACCACCACCGTGCAACATTTAACCACACTGGACCTCTGACAGGGCAGAATACCAGGGCAGGGCCATGTAAAGGGCTCGCTCATGTAGCACAGGTGGAATCAGTTTCTCTCCAGTAAAAGCATATGCAGATGTGTACACATATATAACACATATGCAGGCTTATAATCATACTGGTATGTACATACACATACACACAGCAATGCCCGGAGCCTCTGATTTCCTCTCTTGGGAATAAGCACTATATGGACTTACAAATTTCTTTTACAAGGTGTAAGATAAGTGCTGGAGTCACATAAAACAACTGTTTCTTTTCAAACAGTGTTTTAACTATGAGGTCAGAGCTGGGAGCCCCCTTCTGTGTCTCTTTAGGGCTTAGAGTGGTATCAGGGTGGCCAAGTTGGTCAAGTAAGAAAGAAACTGCATGACCCAGGTTAAAGCACCACGGTGGCCCGCAAAGGTGCAGAGTGACCTTGTGTAAGGTAGTGCAACCACAGCAGTTGCTCTGCGGGTGGACTAGCAAGTCCTTACAAAAAAGTAGTATACTTCAAGTTTATTTTATAAAGTTAACTCATAGACTGTATGTAAAAAGTAGAAGAAGACGTAGTCACTGTGACGTCACCCATAGGTTTAAAAACTGCAGTTTTGAAGGCTTGAGTTTGGCATTTTGGTCGTCGCCATAGTGGTATTTGGCCGCTGTCATGTTGTCATGTATGCAGGGCTGGACTTGGACAAAAATCGGCCCTGGCATTTTGGCCCAGACAAGCTTACATTTCTATGTGTCACAAGCATAGACTACTGTCTTCTGCTGGCACAAAGGGGGAGGTCTTTAAAGACATGATTGGGCCAGGGAAGCCCAGCCCAGTGTAAATGTAAAAAAAAGAAAGAAACAATGCTCAGTATGCCGGATGGCCAGTACAGACCTGTGTGAATGCGTGACCAGAAGTGACACAAGAGGGTGGAGCTAAGCACAACTGAATGCTGGATAAGATGTTTTCAGGCACACAAACATGTTAGAATTAACTTTCATAAACTGAAAACACACAGTGAGAGGGATAAACTTCAAGACACTAAAACACCAACAACTCCAAATGCAGACAACTCCGTTTATGGTCTATTTGACTCTAATTAGGACCATAATTTACTTACTTACTACTTACTTAATGAACAGCATGCTGTATTGAAGAGGACTTGAAACTAACGATTGAGACCATAAACTCAGGTTTACAATGTTTACTGAGGAAATAAATCAAGTGAGAAGTAGGCTCATTTTCTCACGAATAAGCCAGAATTCACTCTGCCACTCACACATACACATCACACACACACACACACACACACACACACACACACACACACACATTCACTCTCCTTTTACATACTTATATTTTACATTTTTATTCTGTTTATATACTTTCACTCACACATTAATATATTTACTCTCATATTCGTATATATAATGCACGCACACATACATGAAATAAATTTGATATTGTAAATAATATGTGCATGTAATAAATTGTATGCATGTCTGAAGAAAATATATGTATGTAAGAGAAGAATGTATGCATGTGAGAGTATTGTTATAATGGAGGGCAGGTCATTTATCGCACGGGATTGGCTGAGAAGCTCGAGGAGGGATGGTCATGTGCAAGCCAGCATGAGTTTATGAGCACCAGCATGAGTTTACCCCCCCCCCCCCACACACACACACCCCCCACACACACACACACACACACACACACACACACAGAAGTCAGAAGTATCTGAAATAAAATCACTGAATGCTGTTGAGCCAAGATCCAGATATCCTAAGTGTCTACTATTATCATCTACTCTATTTAACCTTTAAATCACCAACCACAGTATTGCATCATGTCTCTGTTTAAATATATGTTTCATCTTCAGTTTCCGCTGCTGTGTTTTGTCCCCATCAGAGCTGAACAAATATATTTAAGCTACTTCATAAACAAGAATTGAAAAAAAATGAATAAATGATGAATATTGAGCTAATTGTTTGAGTTACACAGAAGGGGAAGGACCATATATGTAGGCTGTATTTCTTCCTACTCCTTTATGGACATGTAGTATTTATTGATGTTGATTATTTGTTTATTGACAGTTTTTGAAATGTTCAGTGTTTAGTGAAATGAAATGTCACTGTCTACTCATATTTATTAACATGAATCCCATTAGGATATGACTGTATGAAAATAATATGCAAGATAAGCATATTGTTTGTTTTCATGAATGTTAGAATGACGTGTCGCTTTTCAAGCGGGTGCAAGAAATTGTGGGATGTTATTATTTCATTTCGTCTGGTAAAGAATGGTCCGGTGTATCCGATACTAAAGAAAAAGGAAGCACTGAAGCACCTTTCCTCAGCATTTGGAGAATCCGAACAGCTCTCATCACGGCTGCTACTTAGATACTTCCAGGTCATTTCCCACCTCAGGATTAGTCAACACAGACTTCAGGTTGCAACTCAGTTTAGTTGGCAAGAAAGATTTAAAGTTACAAGCTAAAAATCAAATACAAAAGTTAAATAAAATGTTCAACTTATTTAAGTATATAACAAGAAAAATGTAAAGTTACAAGCTAAAAATGCAATGAAATGCATGCAATCCAAAATAAATTCATACATTTAAGTGATCAAGTGGCAGCTCCTCTCTTTAAATGTGGTAAGATCACTTGTTTTGGGCTTTTTTTGTGGGGTGAGTTGCTTCTTTTGGGCTTGTTTATAGACCCGGTTGCTTGTTTCTCTGGTGAGATCTGGCGACTCTAACTGCAGAAAGCCACTGGGGTATTAAGAAATATTTTACCATCCCTTGAAACTGTCACATCCTTGTCCTTGTCCGTTGAGCGGCAGAGGACAGGCTCATCTGCATTAGTTACAGCACAGCGGAAAGTGAGATGAGAGCTCATGGTATGTACAGTATTATATGGCATACAAACATTAGGAACGGAAGAGTACATACTGTACATCAAGCAGCACTGAGCCCAGACATAGAATGGAGGTACAAGTGCAAAATAAGAGAAAAACTAAATCAAATGATATCATACCATAGGTTGGTTTTCCACCTGCCCTCCCCAATTTTTTGAGTCACCTGGTGAGAGTAAAGAATACATATATGTGTGAAAGTGTAAATATGTGTACGTGAGAGTGAAAGTACATGTACAGTTGCAAGAAAAAGTATGTAAACCCTTTGGGATTACTTGGATTTCTGCATAAATTGGTCATAAAATGTGTTCTAATCTTCAACAATAGACAAACACAGTCTGCTTAAACTAATACCACACAAACAATTATATGTTTTCATGTATTGAGCACAACATGTAAACATTCACAGTGCAGGGTGGAAAAAGTATGTGAACCTTTGGATTTAATAACTGGTTGACCCTCCTTTGGCAGAAATAACCTCAACCAAACGTTTCCTGTAGTTGCAGATCAGACCTGCACAACGGTCAGGAGGAGTTTGGGACCATTCGTCTTTACAAAACTGATTCAGTTCAGCAATAATCTTGGGATGTCTGGTGTGAATCTCTCTCTTGAGGTCATGCCACAGCCTCTCAGTCTGGTTGAGGTCAGGACTCTGACTAGGCCAGAAGGCCTATTTTCTTCTGTTGAAGCCGTTCTGTTGTTGATTTACTTCTATGCTTTGGGTCGTTGTCCTGTTGCGTCACCATCCTCTGTTGAGTTTCAGTTGGCGGACAGATGGTCTTAAGTTTTCTTGCTGTCTTGATAAAATTGAGAATTAATTTTTCCAACGACGACAACAATTCATCCAGGCCCCGAGGCAGCAAAGCAGCCCCAAACCATGATGCCCCTCCACCATATTTCACAGTTGGGATGAGGTTTTGATGTTGGTGTGCTGAGCCTTTTTTCTCCACACATAGCGTTGTTTGTTCCTTCCAAACAACTCAATTTTGGTTTCATCTGTCCACAAAATATTTTGCCAGTAGTGCTGTGAAACATCCAGGTGCTCTTTTGCTAACTTCAAACATGCAGCAATGTGTTTTTTTGTACAGCAGTGGCTTCCTCTGTGGTGTCCTCCCATGAACTTCATTCTAGTTTAATGCTTTACTTATTGTAGATTTGTCTACAAAAATGTTAGCATGTGGCAGAGATTTCTGTAAGTCTTTAGCCAACACGGTAGGATTCTTCTTCACCTCAGTGAGCATTCTGCACTGTGCTCTAGCGGTCATCTTTACAGGATGACCACGCCTAGGGAGAGTAGCAACTGTAGACAATCTGTCTTACCGTGGACACATAAACATCAAGGCTTTTAGAGAGAGTTTTGTAACCCTTTCCAGCTTCATATAAGTCAACAACTCTTTATCGTAGGTCTTCTAAGAGCTCTTTTGTGGGAGACATGGTTCATATCAGGCAATGCTTCAACAGCTAACTCAAAACTGGTGTGTGTTTTTTATTAACCAACACCTCCAATCTCATCACATTGATTGGACTCCAGGTTGACTGACTCCTGGCTCCAATTAGCTCTTGGAGAAGTCATTAGCCAAGGGGTTCACATACTTTTTCCACCCTGCACTGTGAATGTTTACATGTTGTGTTTAATGAAAACAACAATAATTTTTTTGTGCGGTATTTGTAGTTTAAGCAGACTCTATCTATTGTATGTATGTATGTATGTATGTATGTATGTGTATATATATATATATATATATATATATATATATATATATATATATATATATATATATTTATAGATGTAGATATATTTATTTATTTATAGATGTAGATATATTTATTTATTTATTTATATATGTACATACATATATGTACATACGCTGAGTAAACTTAAGTAGTTCAAGTATATTTTCCAAGTATACTTCATGTAGTAAATATTATGGCTGCACAATTTATCGAATGTTAATCGCAATCACGATTTTGGCTTTTCACAATTAAATGAACGTGATGGACTGTGATATCAACAGCTAGAGATGTAACGTCAACCAGCAGCCAGCATTCAGCAGTCTCATATAGGTTATCCGATTTTTACCGGTCACACAAACATATAGAACAACCAATATAGAAAATGAAAAAAATAAAACCATTCTGATTAATTATGATTAATGATTAATGATCACTTCACTTTTAGTTGAGGTGATACGCACCTTATGCTCTCACCAGGTGGTAACTCTCATGTTAAAACCAGCCGTGTGAAATAAAATAACAGTTTGCAGCTCCTGATAAAGAGGTGGGCATGAGTCCGGTGCTTTATCGGCTCCTGAAAGATAAGGTGGTGATGAAGTGTTTCAACTGCTAACTGCCCACTGAACTCCCTGGTTATCTCAACTATGTCAGCTACACTGTATACGTTATATCGTAGTGTATATCATAGTATCAGTCCTATGCATGCCATCACCCTTGACCTCATTTCTACATTCATTTCTGTCAAACCAACATCACCACTAACTTCTCCCAACTATATAATTCTTCCTCTCTGATTGCGGCTGTCACTGCTGAGGGAGACACTGGAAGTCCCTGTAAAGAGGAAGCCAAGAGGACACACACACACACAGAGCCCAAAACACACACAGCCAGGCCCAAGGAATGGAGAATATCTGACCGCTGACGTAGCTTAATGTAGCTAAGCCACAGCTGAGGGGGGGAAAAGCTCCATTAACAGAGAGCAGAGCCAGCTGACTGGATGCAGCTGTGCTCAGTTGACTGATTATGATCACCTGCAATGCACTGCGTAACCGAGCAGATCGACATGAGAAGAAGCGAGGGCTTGTTCATATGAGGTGGAAATTACCAACTGGATCTTGAATTACACTAACCGACTAATGGTGTGTGTGTGACAGAGAGAGAATGAGAGGAGGGGGGCTCTGGAAATGATCAGGAGCAAACTAGGGCAGAATTATAGCCAATAATCGAAACATGTTTCATTATCAGTGTCATATCTCGTGGTTTGACTCAGCCTTTCAGATAGGCATTTAGTTAGAAGGGCGTATGAAAAACATGCAACATGGTGTTTCAGAGAGACACGAGAAGGAAAGGAGAAGTAGGGAGGAGGTGCAGGTGAAGGTGCAGAGCAAAAAGTGAGCATTTAGTGAGTGTTGGAACAATGAAACACACCCGTATGAGTGTACATGAACAAGACTATTCTTTTCTTAGGCCTGAAGTTTATTTCTCATAAATCCTGTCATTCGATCCTCCCAGGCATGCTCGCTCATAACTTCTTGCTGTCATCGTCTGAGCTGTCAATCGTGATATCAGATGGTCTGATCAGCTGGTCACATCTATCCAATAACACGGTGACACACATACATTATTAGGCTATCATCTCGCTGCTGTATTTTTTTAAAAATATGATTCTCTCAAATCTCTGGACAAAATCTAACTCCCAATATTGTTCATTTCATATCTCGATAATATATATCACAATATAGCATGTTTTCTGGTAAGTCAGTGAATAAATAGTCCATATATGAAATGACCACATGGTAAAGCTTGTTTTTGTGTACTCCTGTGTGAATTAAAGGACCAGCGTGTAACGGTTAGGGGGATCTATTGGCAGATATGGAATATAATATTATTAAGTTTGTTTTCTTTAGAGTATAATCACCTGAAAATAGGAATCATTGTGTTTTCGTTACTTTAGAATGAGCCGTTTATATCTACATAGGGAGTGGGTCATCTCTACAGAGTCCACCATGTAGCACCGCCATGTTTCTACAGTACAAACAAACCAAGCTCTGGAGTCGATAATGTTTTAATCGAATTTTAGTCAGTGTGTGCTTGTTATGATCAGTTTAGACAGCATACCTGAATCTTATATTGATATATGATTTAATCATGATACAGTTCGATTGAAGGATAAGAAGTTATCACATCGCCCAGCCCCGCTCTGCCTTTAGTAGGTTCATACTGCTGTTACGTGCCCCTGCTCCGCCTCCCCATTACTGCACAGTCTTTGCAGATTCATCAGTATCATCATCAGCATCATCAGTCTACCTCTTCACGGGGAATTTATCTTGCTGCTGCTCAGGGCAGACACCCCTCAATTACCAATCTCCCTGTAGAGTCTGAGCACCAAAGACTTTCTGTCAAGGCTTAATTATCACATATCATCTATTATTATGAACAATTAAAAAGCTGCAATGATTAAATGAACAGCTGTCAATTAACTGATTAACTGATTTGATTCATTTTTAAGAAAAATAAGTCAACATTTTCTCATTCCAGCTTCTGAAATGTGAATATTTTCTAGTTTCTTTACTCTTCAATGACAATAAACTGAATATCTTTGAGTTATAGACAAAACAAAACATTTGAGGACGTCATCTTGGGCTTTGGGACAATGAAAATCATCAGCATCATCATCCTACCACTCCATGGAGAGATTTATCTTGCTGCTGCTCAGAGGAGATGTTCCTTTATTACAAATCTCCCTGTAGAGTCTAAGCACCAAAGACTTTCTGTCAGGACTTTATTATCACATATCGTCAGTTCTTTGCTTCATTCACTTGTATCTCCTGACTGAGATGTCCAGTGTTTGGAGGACATTGGATAACAAAGGGAGATTACACAAGATAATGTCACAGCATTTCCCTTTATCAAACCGATCAGTCCGATGTGGTCCTTCACTGTAGTTTCGATAGAATTGCATTGCTAGGCAACAGCTTGGGTCCATGTTTACTTCCTGTGAGATTATGTCACCCACATACACTGCAACAGGAAATAAACTGGGACACATTGTCATTGTTTACATTTACAACTGTGAAATGGTCATGCGAAGGGACATTTGTGGAACATTTAAAGCGTTCACCTAAATTATGAAAAGAAAATCAATTTATTGTTCATCTAGTGATACTCTGCCATGCAAATAGTTGTATTTTAAAGCTGTAGTTGGTAGAAATGGAGCAAATATGATTAAAATTAAAAAGCCTTTATTGCCTGGCAGTAATGCATAAAACAGGTAATCTGAAAAAAAAATCTTGTGCCTCTGTGTCCTCTGGTGTCCTCCAGTGCTCCTAATGACATCTGCAAGATTTCACAGACTGGAGGACAGCAACCAATCAGGGCCAAGCTGGAGCCTGCCATCTCTGAGCAGCTGTCAGTCACTCACAAACTCTGATCAAACGGTCAAACTAGGCAGCGCTGATCAAATATTAATCAATATTTTGTTACTGTAATGACTATTTCTCACTCAGACATTTTCAGAAACATCTTGTAGTGTACTGTTAAGCTGTAAAAGGAGAAAGTTTGTGACACGGCAGCCATGTTGAAACCAGTTTAGGAAATACCCAGCACCGCCCACCAGCCGGAGCACAGCCAATAGGAATGCTCTCACTGAAATGACCAGTGATCAGCCAAGTGTCCTGTCACAGGCTGGATTTGTTAAAGCCTGAAAACAGAGCCACAGAATACTTGAATTACAACATGCTGAAAGGTTATTATGGAATTTATGCCAAATGATGCCAAAAACTTTCTGCCTACTGAAGCTTTAATTTGTGCTGCAAAGTTTCAGCCTCAACTCCAATACGATGGAGATGAATACAATTTTTTTTTTTTTTTTTTCATTTAAATAGTTCGACAGCAACATCTCGGGCTGCACGGTGGTGTAGTGGTTAGCGCTGTCGCCTCACAGCAAGAGGGTCGCAGGTTCGATTCCAGCTTGCGGCTCTTCTGTGTGGAGTTTGCATGTTCTCCCTGTGTAAGCGTGGGTTCTCTCCGGGTACTCCGGCTTCCTCCCACCATCAAAGACATGCTGTTTAGGTTAATTGATGACTCTAAATTGCCCGTAGGTGTGAATGTGAGTGTGAATGGTTGTCTGTCTATATGTTGTCTCTCTCTATGTGCCCTGCGGTGGACTGGCGACCTGTCCAGGGTGTACCCTGCCTTCGCCCTATGCCAGCTGGGATCGGCTCCAGCCCCCCCGCGACCTAACGGGATAAGCGGTTGACGATGGATGGATGGATGGACAGCAACATCTCATTGCGTCCCCATTATTGTGGATAACAACCACTTGCTGTGAACAGTTTTCACAGGACCTTTTTTGAACTCTGTGCTTCAGAGTATCACTGTTTCTGGAAAGAAAAGCTGGTGTTGACTTTTCCAAATGTGATTTTTCGATGCTGTCAGCACCACAAACGAAATTCCATTTACCTCATTTGTATTGGAATGACCGCACAAACCTCAGAGATAGAGA
Source organism: Pterois miles (assembly GCA_947000775.1). Lineage (NCBI taxonomy): Eukaryota > Metazoa > Chordata > Actinopteri > Perciformes > Scorpaenidae > Pterois > Pterois miles. Next base: position 1,107,114 of record CAMQGK010000559.1, read on the forward strand.
TCTATGAAACCGGGCACGTAAGGCCAAAACTATCTGTGTGGCTCGATAATATCAGGGGTAAGTTGGGTGAACTAACCCGAGCTCTTGCAGCAAAACCTGCGCAGCAGGTTGGACCCCTTCAGGTTTATTCATTGCGACATCTCACTCTCTCCATTAACGTCTGAGCATCTGCCTCATGGACTGGATCCAGCAGAGGCTCACAGGAGAAGCAACAGCTCGGGTGGGAGGGAGGGAGATGGAGGGGTGACGGGGAGAGAGCGAGTAGCTCAATGCACATTGATGAGAAGTGATGTGAGGTAAACAGTGAGAGGAAGAGGACAACAAGAAAAGCACAGAAAAAATTGATTGATTTTAAATCTCTGTGGAGTGAATAACTGACATGAATGG